>VDFB02340318.1:0-20039 GCA_007258455.2 Sequoia sempervirens
TTTTGGTAATTAAACATTGAAATGAAATAATGAAACATGAAAGGAATGGTGAGTGAACAAGTGTTATGTTGCAACTCAACAAACCCTTGATTTGAAACCCTTGAAGGACTAAAATCTAATACATCTCTCCAAGGTCTTGATCTTGCATGGAATGGCTTGATTAGATGTGATCTTGATGCTTGAATCTTGACTTGAATGTTTGAAACCTACATCACAATGTTAGCTCCAAAAACATGCATGAATGATGATAAATTTGACATGATGCTTGAGATCTTGAATTCTACAACAAATGACTGAGAAATATGCTCATGAGCACCTTTGATAATAATCTTAGCTCTTGAAATTGATCTCTTGAAAAAATAAGATTTGAATTGATAAAAAGACCTTGTATTTATAGGCAATTTTCTAATTTTCCAAAAATTAAACATTACAAGCCGACATTTGAAATTGAATTTGGGATCATAAAAAGGACGCCAAAAAAATATTAAAATTTTGAATTTAGCAACTAAAGGGGACCCATTTTCCCAAGGGCGAATGGGTTCTGACCTAAATTGCCAAGACCCATTCATTTCGGGGTGTTAAAAATGATAAATACATTAATTAAATCATGATTCCCCTTTCATAAATTACAATTAATTAGGTTTGTAAATGCATAATTGGGCCAATTAGAGGCTTAATTAAGTCCAATTAATTAAGGAACCCAAACATAGTGTGAAAATGTAAAGGAGTACATTTTTTGACTCTACACAAAGACTAGGTGAACTTGCCTCATTATTGTTTCATTTAGTACATAGAATGTGTGAAGAAGTTCAAAAAGGGTGTAATAATTCTCTGGACCATCATGGTTTGATCAAGTTACTTCTTATTGAGGGTTTGAAACGAGTTTTTCCATCAATAAGTTGGTTTGTTTTTATGGGAGAGGAAGAATCTTCAAGTAATTTGGCTTCAAAAGTTGAACGTGAGGCTCATGAAGCCAAAGATAATGATATTGAACTTAAGGCTCATAAAGTTGATGGAAATAACACTGAACTTGAGGATCCTGAAACTCAAGATAATGATGTTGAACATGAAGAGCACACTAAGGAAATGAGTCCTACTCATGGAATTGAACTAGAAACTCTTGCAACAAAACAACATGAAACCAGTAAATTTACAAAAAATATTGTCCCCAAATTGATGAAGGCCCTTCACATAGTACAAGGAAAAAGAGGAAGCACAATTTAGGGGATCAATCAACTTCCAAACTACAAAACTTAGTAAATGTTGCAAGTACTATGGATGTGGAAAACATGGACTTAGATTTAAAGGTACTAGCAACTAACCTTTTGAAGGGTAAAGACAAACAAAGCCATGAGAAAAGAAGACAAAATCAATAGAGAAAAAAAGAATGGTAGTGGAGAGAGAAAAGGGAAGTCGAGGACATTGAGCTCCTTGTAGAATAGAATAAACCTTTGACTAAATAGGGTGATGATCATAACACCAAGGAAATAATTCCTTTCTCCCAAGAAACTAAACACTGTGTTTCTAATGAGCTACAAGAACACGAGAACATGTATGAACAACATAGTAAACACGTTCCCCCTAATTCTAATGAGGTATAGGAAGAATAATAGAATATGTATGGACAACATACTAAACATGTTTCCCTAATTCTAATGAACAAGAAGGAGAAGGAGACATGTTTGAACATCTCCCCTAATTTTGATAAATAAGAGAAAGGAGACATGTTTGAATATAATGTACATATTTCCCTTGTGTCTGATGAGCAAGAGGAGGATGAACGAGACTTTCTCAAGCAAAATACTTATGTTTCACATACCTTTCCTTTTTTTACAAGCAACCCATAGGAGAAGGGGCCCCAAATGGCAGAGCCCCTATACATATTTTCCCTATTTCTCAACAACACACAAAAGAGGCTCTCATGACCAATCTTATAGGACAAGCACCTTTTATAGATTCACCCTTAATAGAAGAATTCTATATGGAAGAAATGATCAATGAGAAATAAAGGGAAATTTGGGCTCTCTAGGTCAAAGTGCATCAATTAGAAATGGATATTCAACCCCTTTGAGGATAGCTACAAGATGTATATGAGATAAACCAATAGTAGGCTAAGGAAATAAATAAATTGAAGAAGTAGTTGGAACAGTTGGTTAAGGAAAAGAAACAAGTTATGACATCTTACATAATCCTGGCATAACATCGACAAAGGATTAAAGAATTCAAGGATTCTTGGTAGAATGAAATTATGCCAGTTGTACAAAAGTTACTGTTGAACCACCTAAATAGTAGTCTGAATTGTAAGTAGTCAATGCATGACGACATGCAATGTCTTCAGCTAGGGGGGAACGATGGGTTAAAATTATGTCCAAGTCTTTATTTATAGTTGACCTTTCTTCCTCGATTGTCATTGTTATTTTTATAAGATTAAGATGTTTAATATATGTTAAAGGAGTAAATATACCCTAGGGAGTTATCTTTTACAAGCACTAATCAAACGGTTTGTAACTAAAAAGGAGTAAAAGTAGACCTCTTGTAGTTGTGGATAGGAATGATGAAGATTCCTTGTGAAGATTATTATGAACAATTTTGTTTTATTTTTAATCGAGTATAATTTAGCATGTTACAATAATTTAGTTAATAAAGAGTGGTTGTAGGCCACACACACTCTTTCTTAACCAATAGATGTATCTCGGATTTCAATTGTAAAACAACAATTTATATTTTTTTAGATAGTTATTTAATCAACTAAAGTTATAGAAGTCATCATATATGTAGCATAGATAATTAATCATTATTGTTATAATCATAAGGAATACTACTATCATTATCTAATTGTCTTTAAAGCATTTGTGAGAATTTCCTTCATCTATAGACTAGGCGGCATGGTCCACTCTACAACCACTGTTGATCGCATTTATTTTTGTTGTTTTTTGTATGAGTGTGTAAGGTATGTTTTTATGTATCGTGATTGATTTCAATTAAAGGATAGTTGATTAATTGATGCATTTGATTTAGATTGTTAGAGTTGCAAAATAGTTTCTTTACCTAAAAGTTGTTTGTGATTGTTCTTGTACTTAGAATTGTCTCGAGATAGTTCTTGTTGCCAAAATTGTTGTATAACAGCTCATGTCACAAGAATTGTCTTATTACAATTCTTGTAGCTAGAAATTCACTTTCTATCACTGGTTTATAATATTGTTGGATAAATCTAAATAAGGTATTTTTAATAGTTGAACTTTATTTTGAGGTAGGTTGCATTACATTAGACTCATCTTACTACTCTTGACCCTTGAGCAAATTGTCACTACGTTTTTCATAAGCTTACGCTCCAGGTTGACATAGGGTGAAGTAAATCATAAAATGAGATATAACATTACAGTCCAAGCATAGTACTAAGAATAAAAACTTTAGTTTTGCACTCAACACCTCCATACTTTTCCAAGAAGATATCATCCATTAAATATCATTGAATCATGCAACTCACATTGTCTATCAATTGCAAGGTGCCACTTGGTGGCCTCTCACAGATGCAAGGCTCTCATTCAATTTGAACCCTTGATCTTCAAATATAATCCTAGTCATTGATCATCTATCCCAAAAATCTATAAATAAAACCTCTTGTAAATTATTTGCACATAATCCTTAAATGGAAAGTTATGCTTCTTGAGTGAGAAACCAATATAGCTATAATTTCACTTTGCAATCTTGAGCATATCCACATTTATAGTTTGCAACTAGAGGTATTTGAGAGACATGTTTTAAGGTCTTTCAACTTGGGTGCAATTACCTCTTTGGCTCAAACAGAGGTGCAATTGGGTATAAGGTAAAGACTTGATTTCTTGCATTAGAGTCTTGTATTTATGCTTTATGATCTCTTTTTCACAATTATATTGTAACTTTTACATGGATTAAAAACTTCCACCCATGAGTTTTTCATGAACTTGTTTTTCTAACATATTAGGAATATTTTAATTTGAAATTATGAAAATAAAGTATATATAAGAAGGTTTACAATAAAATGTAATCTAGTATGTAGGGCCTATCAAAACATGTTATAAACTAACAAAAACCATGACCAATAATTTTCCACCTTGTTAGGCACACACAATTGTACTAGGAAGAGTAGGTAGATCATCTCGATGAGGAACAACCCACTAAGAGGATTCACTAGAGGAAGGTTTAAGACCCTCTTAATCATTGTAAGAGTTTCAAGCTACAAACAATAATAGCACCCTCCAATAAAGAGGTGAAGAAAAAATAGAAGTGGCCTCCATAACACCCATTATAAGGGAGGACCACCCAAATAGACTAGTGGTCTTTTTGTCTAGAAAAGGACTTCAACATCCATTGATTAGGAGGTGAAAAGTTACTTTAATTGTGTCAAACATTCCTCCATCTATGAGCAACAACTAACATCCCCTAGGGAAAATTGTCTAGAGGGATTATGTTGTTTGTATATGATGCACTCCCCCAATGGTTGAGCAAGTCCTAGAGGTGCCAAAACTCAAAGGCCACTTTTTCAACATTTGTTTAAGTCTAGAAGTAAGCAAAGGTGAGAACATGCTTTATCTCATTAAGAGAAAAGGAAAGCACAATAATCTCCACATTGAAAATAGCATTATTCTAAATTTCTAAAGCTAAAAGCATAATAGAAGGGGGGAACTTTTTAGCAAAATATGGCGAAGTTGTCAAATCCCAAACAAAAGAATTTTCCAAGGAAAAGGCCTAGGATGAATAGGTGAAAAAGGATTGAATCCATGTATAAGTACTTTGAGCCCCAAGTCCAAAAAAGATGATTGAAGGTCTCAAGTCTATAACAAGGTAAACATCTTAGATGGGGATGCTAACGAGTAAAAGCTTTTAACTAATAAGAAACCCTTAGTAGACTAGACAACAAGAAAAATGAGAAAAAATAGGCTCTAGTTTATACTCAACCAAATATGTTTAAGCCAACAAAACCAAGTTTGGTGTGAGGAAGTGAATCCCTAGTTGTGGTTGGGCTTGCAAAGAGCTAAAGAAAAATGACTAAGAACCTTATAAATAAGTCTTGGAGTATATTTCTTAAAGTAGAATCAAATTTCCATCAACACTCTTTCCATCATGAAGAGGTGGTTTAAGGCCCAACTTGTAAAATATAACATCAAGCAAAATCTCTTGAATACATAAGATAAAAGGAAAGTTAGCATTAAAGAAATGGATTCTTTTAAACATTGACCAAATGGACCAATCTCTAAATGAGACTAAGTCTTTGATAATGTAGATGAATTTGTGGAAAAGCTAAAGAGCTTTAATGCCTAACATTTTCACTAAAGTTAAGCTAGAACTACTAGCAATAGGAGAGACCAAAGATTATTGTCATTAAAAGAAAGACCTATTCTAAAAGTGTCTTCAACCCACTTGAGGAAAGGACTTGCCACCTTAAAGGCCTTGTAGATAGGCTAAACAACAAATCAGAATTTAATTTTAAGTGGGCCAATTCCCTACCAACTATTTTTGTCATAAAATGAACAAATGGAAAGCAATTCCTTGGGAGAGCTTTTCATGCTTTAGGACCATTAATGGTTTAAACCACCCATTTAGCACAAAAGGCCTTGTAGATAGCCTAAACAACAAATCAGAATTTAATTTTAATTGGGCCAATTCCCTACCAACTATTTTTGTCATAAAATGAACAAATGGAAAGCAATTCCTTCGGAGACCTTTTCATACTTTAGCACCATTGATGGTTTACACCACCCATTTAGCACAAAAGACAATGCTTTGTTTATAGACATGAATTGTGGTGATCCCTCCTTTCTACTAGTGCAAGCAACAAATATCCCAAGATACTGTGGAACCCTCTAGTTTGCTTGAAATATACATAAATTCGTTGAGCTTATTATAAGCCATTTTAGGAGCCCAAAAGATAAGTGATAAATGTGGGTTTTAGCTTACTCCTTTGTACAAATTGAGAATTTACCCACCAAAGAGAGAGGCATGCTAATCCAAAAAGAAACTTTATTTTCAACCTACCTAGAACATACTACCAAAGAGTAGATCGCTGGCTTTCAAAGGTGAATGGAATGCCAAGAAACTTAAACATCTCCCCTTTTCAAATCCATTTCCAAGAAAATTACATCAACCACTCTAGTTAAGGAAAAGTGCTTTGTCTATAGCATTGAATTTTGTTCCAATTTAAATTAGACCTCGAGGCATTGTACAAGGTGTCAAGACAGGCCCTGACATCTTTAAAAGGGTCTTGGTTATCAACAAGGGGAAAGAAATGAACATCAAAATAATGCCCACTCAAAAGTTGTTGAGGTATACAAAGAAGAAAAAATATCTTCTTGAGATCTTACGAAGCTTTATGGGCAAGGCTAATCAAAGGTTTCCGCAGCTAGATCATAAAAAGGAGACAAAGGATGGCCCTCCAGAATTGACATGAAAAGACCAAAGCTATTATAAATTTTTCTTTTAATGGAGAGGCAAGTAAATGCATCAACAAGAAGGGTTTGAATTGTAAAAAGAAAATTTCTCTGAAGCTAAGTGCTTTAAGCATAGCCGAAATGAATGGCCAATTTATACAATAGTGAGCATTCTCAAAATCAAGTTTGAGAAATAAAATATGTTGGTGAGAATCTCTAAACACATTCTATGCTTCCTAGATGAAAATGATATTGTCCAAAATATAATAACTTTTTGATATATATTGTTTGTTTAGGTCTCACGTATTAAGTCATTAAGAGTTTTTTGTGAACTATAGGAGATAGCAAAATCGATAATATGGAAGCTGAAAGGATGATATAGGAATTTTCACTTGCTTATCTCACATCTCAAATTTCTATTTTTGCCCAGTTTGGTTTTTCTAACATCAGCCAAGTGTTAGCACCTTGCTGAACCATTTATTTTAGGTCTAGGGTCCCTTGAGTTCTTAACCCTAGTTATCTTTAGCTTACTTTCAGAAACATCGGAAAATCTTTGTCAAACAAATTAAAGTTTGTAAAATTCTAGACACAATATATATAATATATGTTGATTGAATCATAAAACAATATGACATGCCCAGAATACAGTTGGATGGACATAATTACAGTCGTTATGACTTCTGCAGGCAAAGAGTACAAGAGCATAGGCAATATGGACCAATAATCAAACTATACAAATACTAATCTTATAATTAAACTACGCAAAGACAAATTCTATGATGTGACAAAACCTTCAAAAACACTTAACCGATGATTAGAACTGGCCAGTAGCCAACATGTTTAAGAGGACGTGAAAATTCCCCACATTGGTAAAATATATAACGGCAATCTCTAACTGTAAATTTCTTGGCAAATAATTCTTTGAACTCCTCTTCATTGTAGAGATGCATCTGAAATACATCTGGAGAATCAGAGATGAACTCATTTCTACAGTGTCTGAATGTAAGTAAATTTTCATCAAAACTTTTAGGACTGAAATCTCCAGCACTAATAAGTGCATGTCAACCTTCAAGAAGGATGAATTGCGCTCCTGATTTTCGGATGCTCCTGGTGCATGTACAGTATGAAAGATTGAAAAGGGGCAGCTCTACACTCATCATCACTCTACAGTCGCTGCCATTTGATTACAAGTTGTGCTTTGTGACATTAAATCCTCAGCTTGACCAAAATATTTTCCTGCTATAGTTATAAGGATATTCAGCATAGGAAGTTCTCCATCATCCTTGGTCTTAGCAACCCTCAAACTTGCACATTTTCTTAGCAAAGTTCTTACTGAGGCACACGTCTCTGCATCTAGTGGTTTATCCAAAACTGCACAAAGTGCAAACAGCCACACTGCCCGGTCTTGTGACAAGGAGCTGATGCCTTCAAGCCAAGACACATGATATGTGAAAAGTGTGGCCCTCATAACCTCATCCAAGCTCAAAATCACTGGAAGTGTGGGACTCGTATATATTTTCTCCCCAAGACAATCAACCTTCAGATCTTTGCCACAAGGATTACCTGTGTCATTTGTTTGGCATTCCTGGCTTGCTCCAGTAATCTCAAGATCTAAATCTTCCAAAACATCATCTTTACCTTTCTCATTTTCCCCTGCTTGAGAACATGATTCTTCATTGTCTGTTAGCCTACACAGTGCACCAAAACAGAATCTTTCCCATGCAACTTTATCTCTACGAGAGGGCAAAGATGTTAATTGGAGTCCCTTAGATAGATCAATCTTTGAAAGTTCCTGAAAAATCATTATTAACAGTTATATAACAGTAAATCCAAAAAAAAAAGCAATGAAGCAAATATATCTAATTTCCAGAGAAAAAGGGAGATGTCGAAGTCGACTCATGTCAAATTGGGGCAGTGGAGAAATTACCATTCGCAAGTTAGAAAAGTCTGCTAGAAATTCTCTTTCCCAGTCCTTTGAAGGCAGCAAATCCATCGAACAGTCTAAAACAGGTGGTATATTTGGCATGTATGGCGTCTGTTTCTCATTCAACTTTTTCACATCAATATTGGCAACTTTCACTCGAGGATATTGATTAGCTTCCCACCTGTGGAATTTTATTCCAGCAGCAACAAGGCAAGAGTCAATGACTGTTTTCCATGTGATCATACATCACAAGAATTTTGAAGTGAGATATAAACCACCTTCCAATCAAACATCCAAAGCACAGCAATAATCCAAAAACATTTTGTATGGGAATACATAGAGCTGTCTTCGTAAAATTATTTTTAGTTGCCCAGGATTGCAAGCTATCTAAATATAAAATACTATGATATCTAATCAAAGCTGTGACTAAAGATATCCTATGGAATTAAGAAACACTCAAGCTCATATAAAATTGATCCTTCATCTTATATGATGTTGCACTACCATGAAAATTTTGAATTGAATTTCATTTTAAATCCAGGGGTAAAACTACATTTAATAATGCCATAAGTGAAATCACCAGACTAGCAATTCCTCAGAAAGCCTGATGAAGCACAGAATCATGGAATGCGATGAGTTATAACCTAAATTTTTTTTATTTTTTGTCTTGAAAGAATGCATTACCTGTAAACATAAATAGCTGTGAACCATAAGATTACAAAAACATCCCTTTTAGATTTAGAGTTGTCAGCAATATGACCAACTTGCTTATATCTGTCAATCCATGTACCCACAAGAACTAGAAAAAGAAGCACAAAACAGAGAGAAGGACAAGCAGAAAGAAATCTAGAGTCCATAAAAATGCATGCTATTAAGAGTGGATAACTTGAAAATGACAATGTCTGGCTTATATTCATGACTCAACCATCTCTGATAGCTAAGCAATAAATGAAGGAGCAATCAGTCAACATCCTTTAAGTTTGAAACAGGTGGCTACAACATCCAAACATGCACCATATATTCAGAAATGGTGGAAAGCAGGGGATAACAGTACAATATATGAGCTATACAAAGTAGAAGGAAATCTCAAAGCTGTAAAAGTGGATTGTGCAAATTGAACAAAACAATTTTGGATAACATAGATCAAAGACCAATTAAAAAATATCAGAGAGAGAGACGTTAGCATCCCTGCAGTTTTAACTATGAAATGAGAAATTCAACAAAAGACTGTAAACATATGAAAAAAAAAATTGTAGTAGGTCTCATAATCACATCAAAAAGATGACATATATGGAGAGAAAAATTCATATCCACCAGGATTAAAGGAGGGGACAGCAACAGAATTATTTTCACTAATCAGATTTCAAAATAAGGCATATAAAGTATAAACATAATTAATCAGCTTGGGAAAACTGGTATATGGCTTCAAAAACAGATGGCAAGAAAATGACGCTCCTGAAATTTCTCAAACAGAAATCCCAAGGATTTAAAATGTAAAATAATATATTAAAAAATCCAAGGATTTGAAAAAGTTCAATTGATTAATATGATGCTGAAAAGAATAAAAATCGCATCTTTCTATTAATACTCAACCTAAAACTCCATAAAGCATTAAATATACCCCAAATTAGCCTTTATATAACAGAATATGTAGAAGTCATGACAAAATACAACGTGTTGTACAAAGTACACTATAAGGCTCTTGAGCTTTGGTGGTTACACTGTCTGCTCTTTGGGAATTGCTGCTCAAAATTTTTTGACAAAAAAACAATGCCATCATGCTGACCACAGCTGCAATATCTGAGAAACACGAAATCTCTCCAAAGAAAATAGTAATCTGCCTTTGTCAAATGATGCCACCCTATTCAAAAGGAATCTCCTTGCTCAAAATCTATCTGTTGGCTGCCCTCCACACTGACAACCTGCAATGAAAAAATAATAAATAAGAGAAATGGGCTCTTTGAAAGCCCACGTTAAGTATTAGAATGAACTTAGTATTAGGGATCTTGTTCTATTTTTCTCATTAAATCATTTTTTAATGATGATTTCTTGTAAGTTTTTGTTAAGTATACTAGCAGGAAAGCATAAAAAATATATAGGAGCGTAAATATAGTTACTGGCATTCAAATATGCAGGCAAAAAGAGAAACTCATAACTAGTGGACACCATGAATTAGAAGTCACAGAAACATTTTATTATAACAAACTGCTCGCATTGCACAAAAAATATCTGCCCTAAATTCCGCAAATCACTATAGCCCATCCATCTCATTTTATGCAATTCCATGATCCTAAAACTATTACAAAAAACCCTGCATTTGCAAAAGCGTTAAAATAACTAACTGTTCATATTCTTCACAATTCATTACCATGTCATTGTTTGACCAATGTTTGTAACAGTTTTTGGTTTCATTAGGTTTTGCTAGGAAACACCAACTTGGAGGAGGGAAATGTATTTGCCCAATTGGAGGTGTTTAGAAGATGTCCCACCAGCTGTTTTTGTTTTCAAAATGATTTCAACATTAAAATGAGGGATGGAGGGACGGTACTTAAAGTGATTGAAGAATTGACAATCTTAACATTTCTAATGTTTCCAAATACACTTCCATTCAAAAACATCCAAAAACAATGAAGAAAGGCTTAGGAATCGTTATAATCCACATACCTTACTCGTCTAAGATATTCAAATCCATCATTAGGTGATCCAGAAGCAAAGTCAGGCTCTCCTTCCACTGGTAATGCTGGTTTCAGTAAGCCATCAAATTCATCTTCACTGCTCTCAGAATCCCTATTCTCCTCAAATGAGCAGTCACTGCTTTTCTGGAATTCTGCAGCTTTCAATCCTGAAAGGCCAGAACAAGGTAGCTCTACGTAGCATTCCTTTTCTGATTTCAACAGCAGCACTGAACCTGCAATGTATAAATTTAACACAAATAATGTTAAATTAATTATCATAAAAAACCAAAAACTTTCTAGATGAAACAGAGAAACAAAAAATAACCCTCTTTCTATTTTGTTATCTTTCTTCATCTTAGCCATTTAGTACTGAAGTACAGACAGAAAAGGATATCCTCCGAATATAATACTAGCTGGTGGACCTAAAGGTTCAATAGGCATGCTCATACGTTTCAGAAAAAAATTGTAGAATTTATTAATGTATTTTTTCTTATTTATTAATTTGTAAATTATTTGATCCACTAAATTATGTTATCATTTTTCAAAATTACTACATTAAAGGTCACCTTGTTTCACTTAACATGACTAAATTTATTTTTATTTTACATTTTTAGATGAACGTACATCAAGTTTTCTTGCATGTCATATATTGTGATGAGCCAACATAATCTTTTTTAGATGTTTTTTCAGAGACAATCTTGTTAGAATTATTGTCATTGATGTCAAAGGTGATGACAAGTCAATACATATCATGGTGAAATTCCAAGGGCAGTCCTTATCCTTATATAGCAGCAATAACACACAAAATTAATATCTTAATTATGCTGGTTGACTTCCTCTCAATTCAGTGCCCTCATTATGTTGCTAAACATTAAATTAAATTATTTTCATGTTGGGACGACCCATCTAATGCGGTGCCCATTTTTGTACGGGTTAAAATAAAAAATAAATAAATAAATTCCTTATAGGGGCCGACCACTAAATGGTGTGCCCTCTTTTGAGATGAAAAGACACTTTTGAAGAGGTATATTATGAAGAGTTTTGTTTGAAGCAATGCATCCAATTTTTTCAAGAAGTCGCCTCCTTTTGTGAAGGTATAAAGAGAGGTTGCAAAGAGTTTTTGAAGGCAAGCAATTATTGAATATCTCTCCTATTCAAGGCAATTTGAGGAGCAAATCTAGATCAGATCTATAAGCAAATTTGAAGGAGTTTATGAGCAGATTTTGTGAAGATATCATAGCAGATCTAAGAAGAATTATAGCAGAATTATAGGAGATATAAGAGCAGAAATATAGCAGATTTTGATGAAGATATTAAGGCAGATTTGTGAAGCATATTCGAGTAACAATACACATAATATTCATTTGGAGGTTGGTGCCTCCTAAATGAGGAAATCAGGAGGTTGGTGCCTCTCACTAGAAGAGATTGGTGTCTCTTGCTAGGTTGTTGCTCAGTTTTGGGTATTGGTGTCTCCAATGGGTTGGGGCCTACGAAGCTTGTAAAGAAGTTAAATATAAGCAATATTTTTCTGTGGTTTTTTTCTGAAAGAAATTCTTCATAAAATCTTGTGTCTCTTATGCATGTGGATCTTGTGTGATTACTTTATTGTGGTTATTAAAGTTTTAATAAGTAAACAATTGTCTTATACTGATTCACCCCCCCTCTCAGTATAAGTGTGTGTGCTCAACAAGTCTTCCTCTTGCTTCCATAAGAATACATATAATTTGTTTTGCATGCATGCATGCCTTTGCAATGAGAATGTAGGGGATATTCATAGATCTGACAATATTCAAACTTGTGACATTGTTATGAAGGTAAAACCTTGTAAGTCTGTGTTTCCAATGTCAATTATTGCCTAGTGATTGTTAGACCCTATGCTTTATGGATTGTCAGTGGCCGAGCCAATTTTTGTGGGACTTGTTGTCAGCTACTACAATTAACGTGAACAACTGGAATTAGTTGCAGTTATTGTGTGTTCCATTTGCAGCAACAAAGAGAGAGGTAGATGAGGTGAACTGCTCTCGTATGGCAACAAAGGGTGGTAGATCAGGTGACTTGCTCTCCTTTTTTTAGTTGACAACAACTACTTCATCTTTGAAAAAAATTCATAAACCCAAGACATGAAGGTTGACAAAAATAGTACACAACACCACATAAAGATCATCTCAAGTGGTTAACAACACATCTTTGTCATTCATTTGAAGGGCAGAAATTTTGACAGTAAGCTTAAAAATCTCCCTCTTTGTGTGATATAGTCTTCCTAAAATGTTAATCATATTTTAAAGCAAAATTGCTTAAATATGGTCATCTAAATTAGCCCCATGATCCATCTTATCTGGCCAGCCACATCTTTATCTTCTCAAAAGTAGTCCTTTGTGTACTATGTAGACATTGAATTTGATGGTACTTGTTGCCTTTTAAATGTTACTTTGGTTACGGTTGTTATTCAAAATTGTCTTTTTATGTCTCCATTGTACTGTAATATTTCTTTAACTCTGGTGAGCTCAATGAGAAGACAGACTTTGCCAATATAGCAGTTTGCACACATAGGCCACATTCTAATTCCAATCCCTTTGTAGCTAATTAATTTTCATCACTTAAGTGTGATATTATAGCTTACGGAAAAGAGAAAATATACTTTAAGCAGATTTCTGATTAACATTTATTTTATAGAAAACAGTATAGAAATGATATGTAAGAATGTACAAATGACAAATAAGTTTTAATATTGCCACTGCCACATTGGAAAAGAAGGTGTTACAAAATTTCAAAAATATTCTACCCAAGTGACTATTATACCAATAGGTATTACCAAAATAAACTCAAGGTCGGAGGGATTGTCCTTCAAAAGCATACATTTTACTCATGTTGCAAACTAACACAAGCCAAATAAAGGAGAAGTTTAGAAAAACACGAACACCCTAACCACCATCAGCAGAGATTGCCTCCTCCAATGAAGTCACACACTGCAAAACCTCCCTGAAACAATTTGTTTTCATTACCACTTGGGCATAAAATGAGCAAAAAGATGTGGTAGTTATATTGGAAACATTCAAAGTTATATCAATCATATTGGGCTCCTCAGTTTTAATTTTGGAATTAAGTTCCAAGGCTGTGATTTAAGGAATTCACCATCAAAATTTCATAGCCATGTGAATAAAGGTAACCAAACCAAAATAAATCCAAAACAAATGTAAGAAGTGTGAGGTATGCATTTTTCACCATTACAAGATTTAGATGGCCCAATCTGTAGATGCATAGTTCTTCCCTTGTAGGTCTTCTAGAGTTATTATTATTGAAGAAGAATGAACCAATAAGAATGATTTATTATCAAGTCTCAGTCATACCACACTGATTTACAAGTCTAACGGAAATTGTAAGGCTCTTGTAATGACCTAACAATAAGACTAGAAACCTTAGTCATTTAATAAAATGATCTTCATTGATTTTGAACTATTTTAAATAAATGGAAGATTATTGCAGTTAATTAATGAAAAGAGAATTATATTTAACGCTTATTGACCCAAATTTTATATTTAAAATTTCTTGACTAAATTTTATTGACAATTATTCAAAACATTATTTACACATGCATGGCAAGATTGCATAGTACAGCATACTCTGTATATTCTTTTGTATCTTTTTTCACAGAAGATTTACATTTGTCAATGTTTCAATACAGTGCACAGATGTTTCTGTCTAATTTGTGTTTCTTTATTCTTCTTTTCTGTTTTAAGTGAATATGGCCAGAGGGCTCATGTTTGGGCTGGAAAGTAAGTAGGTACCCACTGAAGGCCTATGTAGTGTAAAGTGTGCACATAGTTTGCTTTCAATGTAATAAATGTGTGGCTCTGGAGCTCATGCAAAGATGCCAATTTCAAAAAGCAAAATTAACAAATTTTTTTTCCACATGTCACAATCATGTATTCATTGCAAAATCTATGATCAAGATATTTTTGATGATAGTCCTTTTAATCTCAACCATCGATCTATGTACTTGTTCAAGTGCTTCTCACTAAGGGAATGCCTATCAGTGTAATAAAAGAACTACCATCCTGTAGCTATTTGAAAGAATAGCAATTTCTTGTAGACATCTATAATGAACCTTACCTCTCTACCAAGCATGAAAATGTATTACTGTCATGTCTAGGAAAAACTAAGGATAATGAACTACAGCCTGTGCAGAAGGAGAAAAAAGGATCCTACTCACTTGAAGGAACATTAATAGTGTGAAATGGGTAACTAACCTTTAAGAAAAATAATGGAATTTCATGTGAAAACAGTCTTTAAGAATAAGTTATCGCTATAGGGGTCATTAAAAATCAACATGATAGTCACCAGGCAGAATCTAGCACATTCTTTTCTCAGCATTTTCTGTTAGCATTAGCATTATAATATTTAAATTCTGCACTTCGGTCAAAGAGGCCCTTTAGGTTTCTTTTTAAAAGTATCTTGTGTGTCCATTGGGGACCGGTTTTGTGTCCAATGAGACCAATTGTATGGGTTGGCTAAAACTCTTTTTTTCTGAAGTTGTTTGGTCTGTGGGGCACGCTCTTGAGGTTCTGTTTAGGGAATTTACAAAAACAACTAGCCATCTTTGAGGTTTTTGAGATTTCAATTTCATAGCAACATATTCAGATTTGAATCATACGGTAGATTCAGAAATATGATATATCTGAATTTCAGATTAAATTTTAAAATTAAGTTAATAAGTTTCAAATCTGAGTTTACTGTAGTTGTTTCAGAACTTTCAGATATAAGCTCAAATTTTTCAAAATCAACTTTTAAGTATGAGTTTTCCACAGTTGTAACATCGAGTACTGTTGCGAACATATTACTATATTAGTGTCAACAGACCTGCAGATTTCAGGCTTCAGATCTAGAATATTACTATAATACTATCTATAAGAGCAAGTTCCTGTTAGTAACAAAATACCTTCAGCACATCTCTTTTTCAGGATAAATCTGATGATCAGCGACTAGGTGCTGAAATATACAATCCGACTTAATGTTTTCACATTTCAAAATTCTCCGGCCTCCAATAAGAATGATATAGAATATGATTATGATAAGAATTGGCCCATTGGAATTGATTCTGAAATCAAAGGAGATTACTTTGATCATATGTGTAAAATTATATCACCGCCTCGACCATATTGCTTTTCCTGTGTTCCCGATTGAACAAAACATGCTGATACTGTCATAGGGATCACCATAAGTTCAATTGAGGAGATTCACTTTGGATGTTTTTCTTGGCTGAAATAAGATTGAACTTGGAGTGCAACCCTGACCAGAATAAAGAGTGAATGTGAAAATTCAACAGTAATAACCCTCGCATATTTCAGCTATTCAACAACTGTGTTTATCAATTACATAGAGAACTGCTTGAGGATTAATGGCACCTATAAAAGGTGACATCACTTTGTTCACATCACAGTAGAAGCAATACTAATGCATGAGAGAGCTTATCTCATTAAGTTGCTGGTATCCTTTCCATGCCCAATTTTACTCTGGTTCTGACTAGTGAGAGAGTACACACACAATCACAATGTTTCATTCCTTCACATGAGTTAAGCACAATCAATCAAGTGAAGAATGCAATCATATAAGATGAAATATAATATGTACTTTACGATGAAAGTAAAAAGTTGGGAAGTGCCTTCACTGGAATATGTCTCCTGGATCATCTGCATATAATGTTCCATGATACAGCTCCCAACCATAAAGAGAAAATTCAAATGGTAAGCTCTCTCGTGATTTGGATGTCCTATACATGCAAATAATCAAAGTTGGGAAGTGCCTTCACTGGAATATGTCTCCTGGTTCATCTGCATATAATGTTCCATGATACAGCTCCCAACCATAAAGAGAAAATTAAAACGGTAAGCTCTCTCGTGATTTGGATGTCCTATACATGCAAATAATCAAAGTTGGGAAGTGCCTTCACTGGAATATGTCTCCTGGATCATCTGCATATAATGTTCCATGATACAGCTGCCAACCATAAAGAGAAAATTCAAATGAGAAGCTCTCTTGTGATTTGGATGTCCTATACATGCAAATAATCAAAGTTGGGAAGTGCCTTCACTGGAATATGTCTCCTGGATCATCTGCATATAATGTTCCATGATACAGCTCCCAACCATAAAGAGGAAATTCAAATGGGAAGCTCTCTTGCGATTTGGATGTCCAATATGCCAATAGTGGCATGGTGTGATGGTTAAGTTGTTGCATTGTTGTTCTTGCCATCATGGTTCAAACCCCATTGGGGTGTAATTGTTGAATGTTTACGTTGGTGATGAGGTTCCCCATTTGTGACCTCACTGGTTCATAGCTCCGGGTCAAAAGCATTTACCCCTCTTAAAGAAAAAAGGTGATTTGGATGTCCTATACATGCAACTAACAGACGCAAAGTTGGGAGCAAATGTTCACCAATGACTCACGGGCCCTGCTACATTGTACATATCGTTGGCAGTAAACATTATATGTTTGACTCAAGAGTCAACCACCCAACTTTTGACAGTGTTGTCAGGCATGTTTCCAGGTGCATGATGAATTCACGGTAAAGTTTATATAAGGTATTAAAGTATATCTTCAGATATATCAGTGGTGGTTGTTAACTTAGAATATAGTATTATTGTGGAGCTTAGGTTACTTTGGTGGGCTAGAGCCTTAGAGTGGGATAGTGACCAGGATGATGATTGAAGTTCCACTGGATTTGTACATCATCTTGGTTCAGGTCTAGTTGCCTCGTCTAGGAAATAATCCACTGCCATTCCATTGTGAAACAAGTCACGAAATGGAGGTTTTGTCACAATTGAACAACAGGTAGTTTAGCAGTAAGGGGGAAATATGCCTATTATGAATCAGTTCAATCCAAGCTGGGAATGCCCCTCATGTTAAAGTGGGTGTTATAACGCAGTACCAAATGCGGTTGACTAAGATGTGTCTAATGGTAAAATGGTGGGGGTTCACCACAACTGCCCAGATTTGATTGGCAGGCCTGCTTTCAGACTGGGAAGCTGGAAGCAACACACTCCCATGAGTTTTGATCCTCCTCAGCCTTAAAAAAGGAGTTTAGCTAACAGAAAAATATTACAAAACAAAATTAGATATCAACTGCAAGTCTCAGGTGCATTTGGTAAAGATAAATGTTTCTTAAAAGGGGATCCTCAATACAATATCGTAGGTTTAATTCAACAAGCTCTAGTAAGGATGAGTGTTTACCAAATTCTAACAGAAACAATTAACTTTCAGCCTCCAAAGTAAAGGACCGTTTAAAACTGAAGCGTATTTCAAAATCATGTGTTCCCGTTTTTAAGCCAAATGCAATAGCATGTGTTCGGTTGTTCTTTCACCAGTGTGACAACAAATTTCTACATTGCAACACATCTCAGCCAACACAAATCGAGAACAAAAATCAAAATCCCGAAGCTTTTCAAAAACTCCATTTTGGGTCATTTACAAAGTAAAAAATGAACAAATACGGTGAGATATAAAGACTGCTTCTCGATAGAACTGTGTGGAGCTTTTTTACATCAACTTTTCAAATCACGAATTTGATCCATCCATCATCGAGATGAGGTAAAATAGTCTCTGAAATACGATGAGATTTTCAAAACCCTAATTCGGACGAATTCAAAGTTCAAAATGAATTTACAAAGTTTAAAATAAAGAAATATGGTGAGATTTTCAAAACCTTGATTCAAGCGAAGTTCAGGGATTCAAATGGGTAAATATGGTATGATTTTCAAAACACTAAAGTCGTCTCATCATAAATTTTATAATGAAGAAAATTGGTAATTCACATACCTGTGATTATTTCCGTTTTGTTCACTTGTTCTTTCATTTTGCGGGACCTTTGGGATCCACAATCCGTGTTCATTTGCCCGCTTTTCTCCATTGCGCAAAGGTCACATCCTACAGGCCCCAGCGCAGCCATGATTCCGTTCCATCTCTGCAGCTGCTCTTGTCCCCTCAAAACGAACTGCAAATTTAGCAACTCTTCTCTACCATACTTTATTCGAGGGCGGAGGACATTACCGTCAGAAGATGGGGAAGCCGATAAATGATGAAGGTCATATCTTTCTTCCTTTCTTTTTTTTTCATTTTCTTCTTCACTTATTATTTCCGTTTTGTTCATTTGTTCTTTCTTTTTGCGGGCTCTTTGGCACCTGCTATCCTTGTTCATCTGCCCGCTTTTCTCCAATGCGCAAAGTTCACATCCAACAGGCCCCAGCGCAGCCATGATTTCATTCCATTTTCGCAGCTGCTCTTCTCCCTTTACAACGAACCGCAACTTTAACAACTCGTCTTTATCATACCTTATTCGAGGGCGGAGCCCATTACGGTCAGAAGATGGAGAAGCCGACAAATGATGAGGATCATATGTTTCTTCTTCTTCGTTTTTACCATTTTCCATCGTAAAATCGGATTCTACATTTGCTTCGTCCGTGGTGATGGTATATGAATAAACGAGAAGCTGTGGACCTTCCGCCATTGAAGCTCTAAAGGGTTAGTGCTGTACTACTTGTTGAAGATTTTCCTCTGACATTTTTTTATGTTGAGTTGATCACTGATCAAACTTCATCGAACAAAGCTTTCTCTATTCATTTTTTGTCCAAAGTGTAGGTTTGTTAACATTGCTTCTCTAAAACAATACAATGTAAAAGTGTCAGCTAAATGCAGAAATGCTCATGGCTGACTAAAACACCAGAAAGCGCAGGGAATACGCATAAAATACGCAGCGACAGGGATTTATCAGAATACGCGTTTACCAGGCAGCGACAGGGGTTTACCAGCGACAGAGATAGGCAGCGACAGGGTCTTACCAGACAGCAGGTACTAGCACCGTTCGGGAAAAGGGGAAAAGGGCACGCAGAAAGTCAAAGCGGGACCAGGGACCCCACAAGCCAGCGAAACAAAGCAGATTTTAGGATCACGGGAAGGCGTGGACAGTGGGCTGCGTTTCCAACAGGTCTCCCTGTCGCCCTTCCTTATTTTCTGTTATTTTAAAGTTTATTTTGTCTCTTT
>VDFB02340319.1:0-120504 GCA_007258455.2 Sequoia sempervirens
GAGAATTAGCAAGTTCTTTTTCCCACACTGGCGGTAAACCATCCAGGCGTTACAATGTGACAATTAAAAACAAAGTAAATGCAATAATGAAATGACTGGAACAGTACTACTATTTACAGTCTTACAATGAGCTTATTGCAATGAATTTACAATATAAATCTGCTCCAAACTTCTGCAAAAATTATACTATACTTCCGATCACAAATGTGAGGTGAAAGACCAAAGAAATATAGCATGAAAAGAGAATAACCAGGTCTGATATTAAGACCAGCAAACTGAGATAATCAGACCAGCAACATAAAACAATGCTTCTATTCCCCTGAATTGTTCATATCATCATCCAAAATGCTTCTATTCCCTCCAAAATGAATGCACATGAAACTAGAAGCATAGACGTCCAAGAATTATAGCATAACATGGAATGAGTCAAGTCTGATATGAAATGCCATCAACTGAAATACAGACCAGCAAACTGTACATCAATGAAATACTCATAACTCTTTCAAATTACCTCTGAATGCGCTGAAACGAAGTGCAATGGCTCTCAAGAAGGATGGCGCCCAACTTGCAAAGATTAAACAACATCAAACTCCCTTCAATTATTTGGCACAAACTTCAATGCTCTCTTGAATGGTACAGCCTGGCTGGAAGGGGCGATTTTGCATTATAAAATTAAATACTTTGAATTAAATTATGATCTTCTGTGGGAAGGGGCGCCCATGTACTAGGATTCAATTTCTTCAATACCCAGAAGCACATAAAAATCATACAAAAAGCTGTTAATGAAAACCTCCTTCAAGCATGATATGACCAGCAAACACAATTCTGAGAATTATTATCAAAAACTACAAAATCTTCAACTTTGAAAGTCAATGTGCACTTCTGGATGAAGCACACTCACAATCATCCATCTAGGGAACCATAGTTTCAAGCCCGAAGAATGGAGTAGAAAAGCTAAGCTTCCCCTTAGCCGGGTTCTGAAATCAATTCAACAGCATTTCAATACAACTTTCCAAAGATAAGAAATGAATGAGCAATGGCCTGCTTTTATAGAATTGAAGGTGACTGTTGGCTCTTCAACTTCCATCTTTTTTTCCCTCCAAAAGAGACACCCATTTCACTTTTGAAATATTTTAACTTTTTAAAACATTAAATTCACCTTTCTAGGCGTCCAAGACTTGAGGAGAAATATTTACTTTAGAAATATTTAAATAATCTCTCAATGAGGCGTCCACCCTCAAAGGCCACCTTTTAAAACAACTTTAAGTCGTTAATACTAGGCCAAGGGGGCCAATAAGAAATTATAACATTAATGACTTAGAATAAATCATTTTACCCAAAATGAGCCTCAAAATGCTAAAAGCCAAATACACTCCAAACTGCACTACTCGAAATGGAAACTGAGCTGACTGCTGATGCTACTGCCCAAGATGGCACTGCCAGAAATAGAACTTACTAAAAATAGTAAATTCTAAAAAGTTGTCCAATGCCTTTGCAAAATATACCATTGCGAAGCTCTCTAAAAACCCATAAAACTCCACCAGACATGCATCCGAAACTCTAACATACAAGCCATCAAAAATGCATCAGAACCCCTATAAAATAGGAAACCCTAATTTTACTTCTGACGAGCCTACGAGCTTCCGGAAATAGGCTATTAGTCACTGAAGGGCGTATAGCTAAAATGGGGACATTACAAAATATGTTATGTCATGTTTTTAAATTGAAAGGAAATTTTTTATTGAAATGGCCTTTTCTTTACTTATTGTTGTTTAATTATGAAATTTTTATTTTACGTACGGACTAGGTCGTTACAAGCAGGACGTAACCACATCAAGAGCCGTGGATTTCTGAAGTTAAATACGACCTTGTGGAGGCACATAGGGGGTGTTTGGAGACTGACGTGAGTTCCCAGGAACAAAGCACACCTCCCTCTTTGCATTCGCTACACTTTCTCAACCCCACGTGGAGTCTTGGACTAATGCGTGCTTGGTTGGAGAGGCATTGGTGGTTGTTATTGCTGGTCAATGGTTTTCTTGAAGACTCAAAGATAAGTTCAAGTTGATGTTTCCATCTCAGACCTACATTTACTCCTAGGTTTAGGTATTGCATCATTTAAGGTTAGTCAAATGCTAAACTCTGTTTAGAAGAAATCAGAATGTTATAATCTTGTAATCTAAAGTAGATTTTTGAGTGTAATAATCTGTTATCAGATTTTGTAATCTGTCCTTCTGAGGGTACATTTATGTTGTTCAGTCTGAAGAATCTTTGCCATAATATATTCTTAGTCTTCAGTCTATTATGTAAAGAGCTATCTTGTTAACAGCAGAATGCCATTTGAAATATCAGTTAATTTGTGAAGGGCTATTATGCATACTAATCATCAGATTTAGACAAATGTTCTCTGTGTTATCTTGTCAAAACATATGCACGTTCATGAGACAAGTTTGATAAAAAAGAACATCTATAAAACTAGAACAATTGAAAAATTTCCGCACAAAATGGGAACAGTATTTTACACTTCTGGAGTCCGTAGGCTACTCAGAGGCATTTTTAGGGTTTCTTGATTCTTGGAGGTTTCTTGTCTGCTTTTCAGGAGGGTATTGCAAGAGTTTGCCAGAAAGTTTTCTAAGTCTTTCTGGGATTTCAGAGAACTTTGGTGGGTTGTCTATTTTTAGATTTACTATTTTTAGTAAGTCACAACGACTACCCGGAATGTGCTCATTTTGAGTTTGGAGTCACTACTATTTTTAGCAATATGCTATTTTTAGTAAGTGTTATTTCTGGCAAGGGTTTGGCAACAGTTCAGAGTAGGGTTTCCAATTGTAGCAGTGGTCATAATTGCAGTGTTTTGGCGTCTTGGTATTTTCAACAATGGCTTCTCCAACATTCTTGGAGTTCAAAAATGGAAGGTTGTTAAGTGGCCCCCTTGGACCTCATGCCTAGCTTGATGACTTAAGTTGTTTTAAAAAGGAAAATATTATGCAAAGCTAAAGGTGGATGCCAAGTTGAGAACTTAAAGCAATTTAAATGATAAATTTATGCATATCAAGGGTGGACACCTAAGTTTGAGAGTTAAGTGATTGTTAATTGAATTTTATAGTACTCCAAAAGGTGGCGTCCCTTTCTGAAAGAAAAAGCATTTCAAACATCTGGGTGTTGGATAACTTTTTATGGGTGTTGGTTTATTGGTTTCTCCATCCTTGGGCACCCCATCTTGCAAGATTTTAGAATTTTTAATGGAGAACCTGATTTTTGGGAGCAGGTCACCCCTCTAGGGAGGTCGTACATCTTGTTTGAGGGTATCAATGCTGTTGTTACTTCCTTTCTTGAGGTTTGGGCTCTGAAAACCATCTTTGATGTTTGGGTTGATTGGAGGGCACCTAGGCTTGTCTTATGTATTGCTTGCACTTTGGTGGAGTTTCTTGGTGAACTAGTGGAGTTGCAAGCTTGCTGGTTGGTCATATCAGACTGCTGTTACATTGCATCAGACCTGAGAAAGTGTATCATGTAATGTCCCCATTTTGGCCATACGCTCTTCTTTGACTGATAGCCTATTTTCGGAAATCTGTAGGTTGATCAAAAGTGAAATTAGGGTTTCCTTGCTTGGAGGTTTGTGGCATTTCTAGGTATTTACTATTTTTAGTAAATACTAATTTTGGCGATGGTTCGGTTAGCCATTTCATTAAGTCTTCTTCATTTCGTTCCACCTACTGGTTTTTTTGAAACTTACTTTCTATTTTGGCGGTGGCTATTTTTAGTAAGTCACTTTGGTGGCATCATCAGCGGTTCAACTCAAGTCATCTTGTTATCCATCAGTCTCAGTTTGGCTTTGGGTTTGGTTTTCTCCTTGGACTGAGTTTCAAACTTAGTCAATTTTCATGTCTTGAAGTTGTACCCCATGCCTAGGCTTGATGACTTCAAGTTGTTTTAAAGAAGGGGACATAAAGGGGTCAAGTGAGCATTTAATTATTTAATAAATGCTTTATTGTTGCAATATGAAATGGATGCCTAAAGGGGAAGTTGAATGATATTTTATTATTTCAAAAAGTAAAAGGCAAAAAGGTGGCGTCCTTTTTGGAAGTTGAAGTGATTCAACTTCTTGGAATTTGAAGAGTTCTTGTTGCTTCATTTGCCAACAAAAGCTTATATATTGCTGCTGTTTGAAGAGCTGATTATCCAATGTTTATGCTAATGTTATGCTGTCAAAATGACAACTTGTTTAATACTTCGAGGGATGCTTACCTCCTAGTTCCAATCCAATTTCGTGTTTGAAAGACAACACCTAGTTGGTCTTATTGCTGCTTCTCAATCAGACTAGCAAATTGTGCTTCAAAGTTGGTGAATTTTGGTGAGAATTTCAGTTTTAATGTTGCTGATGTATACACAGCTGAAGGTGTTTTTCATTTACAGCTTTTGATGTGAATTTATTTTGGTTATGGGTATTTGATCCTTGCAATTCTATGCTAATGGCGATCATATTTGGAGAATTTCAGAATTTAATTCCAAGTATTTGATTTTTAGCAAGAGAAATCGCCCCTCTTGAGGGCCGTACCATCTTGAGAGTGCTTTGGGATTCGTGCAAAATAATATCATGAGTTTTGATGCAGTTTTGTGGTTTGAGTTTGGGCGCCTATCCTCCAAAGAGACTTTGCATTTCGTTTCATTCAATTCAGAGGTATATTGAAAGAGTTGTGATCATTTTTATGAGTTTGTTGTTTGCTGATAGACATTTCCAGATTGCAGATTTTTATATCAGACTTGTTAGTTTTTGATATAATGCTGGTTTGAGCTTCAATTCTTCATCTTATATCATTGTAAATGTTAGAGGAAGTGATACTCTAACTGTTTAATGTTCTTGGAAGATTATCTATTCTATTTGCAGCTGTTCTTATTCTTTGTAAAGCTAGTTAGTAGTACTAACAGCTCTTCCTTTACTTGCTGCAATTTTATATCTGTTTTACACTCCCACAATTGAGTGGTTGAGTTTTAGAATAAACTTATATTTTGTTTGTAATTTCCCCCCACGTTATAAGTGGTTGTGTGGACAGTATTCCCCCCACGTTAATAAGTGGAAGAGTGGATTTAAAGGCTGGCTTGCTGCCTAATAATTGTTGTAAACTCACCCACTGAATAAGTGGAGTATTCCCACCACTCTGTGGATGCCCGCCGCAGCGGATGAATTGTTTTAATTGTAATCTTTTCCCCCCACTGTTTGGTGGTAGTGAGGAAATGCTTTTCATGGCTGGTTATCCGCCTATCAGTTTCTAGTTTTCAAATTCAACACTCCGTCATATGTTAGCACCTCGCCCTCAGTGGGATCTTGAGTGCACATTCTTGACGTTGAGTAGTTTTTATTTCAAGTTCAGATTTCTATTTGGAGCTAACGCTAACCGAGTTGATTAAGTGCTGATTATGTGTGTTAATTCATCGAAAAAAATTGGTTAGCATATTTCATATCAGACCTGTGGCAGCGATGTTCTTGACCATCTTCCATCATTTGCAGCTTCCATATTGAGGTATATTTGTGGTATTTTGTGGGGGAGTTCTTATATTATCTTTGTAGCATCTTCTGGGAAGGGTTATACTTCACGTTCTTGTAATCTTCCTCATATAACAGCATCATATGAAGTTCTGAAGCATTTACATAATGAGCGTATTGTAACATCATTGGTAGTACCATTGATGATTGCTCTTGTATTTACATTGCTACTCATCCCATTGAACAAGTGGTGCTCCCACTGAATAAGTGGTTGAGCTTTCCTTTATGTTATTTGCTACTCTTGCTGAATAAGTGGTCGAGTTCTTAATTTGCTTTATTGTTACGCCCACTGAACAAGCGGTGGTTGGTCGGCTTGTCACCAAGTTCTTTACTTTCTTGTACTTCCTACTAAATAAGCAGATGTTTACTTTCATGCATTTAGCTTTCTTAACCCATTGAAGAAGTGGTAGCATAGAAGATTACAAATGTTGTAAGCCGACCACTATATGTTCTCACCTTGCCCACATCGAGATCCAGGCGATCAAAAAGTGGAAGGTTTCTATTCTAGTTAGCTTGATTTCAGTAATGCAAGATCCCCTTTCACTGTATGTGAGACACCTTGCCCATATCGGGATCTGGGTGATCATAAAGTGGAGGGTTTTTTATTCAGTATTTACTATTGCATTTGGCTAACGCTAACAGGTGAAGTTTTTGGAGAAAATTTAAGGGTGGGTTATTACAGTGGTATCAGAGCAATTTTCCTGTCAACTTGTGGGGAGTTCAATAATACATAGAGTTGTGAAAATGGATTTCAGAAGGGTTGAAGTTCAGATCAAACAGAATTATAAACAAGAGGCTTCCCAACTCTTTGAAGAGTATCAAAGCATGCCAGATGGGTTCAAACATACAATTTTTTTTATGCTTTCTTGAGTTTAGTGGTGACATTGAGACCTGGAAAATTGGGCTTGGTGAAGTACATTAGAAGAACAAAGAAAGAGAACTCAAAAGTTACCAGTGAAGAAGGGTCAGAGAAGGAGGAAGAAGTAATTGTTTGTGATTTGCAGCCAACAAGTAAGCATGTGAAAGGGAAAAATCAATCAACATGCATCGAAGAATAGATTCTAAAATCTAAAGAAAACAAAGCTCAAGTTCACTTCAGCCCTATGAGGACAAGGATGTAGGAGAGTTGCCTATTGAAGCTATAGGTGAGGAGCACAAGAACATCCTCTCTTTGAACAAAGTAAACAGCCCTTTAGCACATGTGACTCGGGAGTGCTGGCACCTAAGTATAATGAGGATCCTATTTGAGATGAATTTCCCTTTGGTCATGATGATGTTCAAATCAAAGAGCATAATGTAAGCCATGAGGATGCTATTGAAGGAGCTATTTTTGGGAAGTTTGATGATGACCTTGAACACAAATCTGATTTATCAATGCATGAAGCCGATTGTAAGCAAAGGCTTGAAGAACTTATGGATTTTGATCCTCACCATGATATTGAGCATTTTCAACATGTTGGTGAAGAGAGACAAGAGTCTTGGAGCACCTATGGAGGAATTGATGACAAGAAAGGAAGTTTTGATTTTGGCTTGCAACCTAACAACTATATACCATCCTTGTAAGCTTATGATTGGGAAGGTCAATCCGCGGTGTCCATTGAAGATGAAGTGCAAGCTCTATCCAAATGTGATAGCACACACAATTTAATTGAAGAACCCTATTGGAAGGATCAGATTGAAGAGAGACAAAAAGGAGTTAGCAATGGAGTTACTCTCCCTAATCTGCAACTAATCAAAGATTCATTGGAAACAATGAAATCAAAGTTCTTACGCCTAATTAGAGATTGAGACTATGCCCTCAAGTTTGCAAAGGAGGCTATTAGTGCATTCAAAGAAAGGGAGAGAAAGGTTGATGAGCTTTCTTTTCAACTTATAAAATGCTTAAGTCCTCAACTAGGCATCCACTTTAGTTTGCATAATATTTGTTTTTTGAAACAACTTAAGTCATTAAGCTAGGTGTGGGGTCCAAAAGGGGCCACTTGACATTATAATATTAACTGAAATTGAAAACCTTTCATTTTCGAACTCCAAGAATGTTGGAGAAGCCACTGCTCAAAATAACAAGACACCAAACGCTACACTGCCACATTGCCAAAAATAGTAACCCGATGCTGAACTGCTACCAAACACCACTGCCAAAAATAGCACTTACCAAAAATAACATACTACTGAAAATAGTAAGTGGCTCCAAACTCAAAATGAGCACATTCCAAGTAGCAATCATGACTTACTAAACATTGTAAGTCTAAAAATAGACATTGCTAAAAATAGCAGTGACTACCCACCAAGGTTTTCAGAAAACCCAGAAAGACCCAAAAATCATACTAGCAAACTCCAACAATGAACTCCAAAAAAGTTGTTGTGAAACCTCCAAGAATCTTGGAAACCCTAAAAAACACCTCCGAGTAGCCTACAAGACTCTGAAAATAGGCTATCGGCCACTGAAAAGCATAGGGCTAAAAAAGGGTCATTACAAACCACAATAGGAACACAATTTTGATTGAACCGATTTGGCATTGGCAAAGGAAGATTCAACTTGACATATATTAATAAGCCCTCCACATACAAATTTTATGGGTTTCAAATACTTTGGAACATAAGACATAACAAAACCCTTATAACCAAGACCACATTTCCCTTGTTTGTCTTCTAAGACTCTCAAACTCT
Organism: Sequoia sempervirens; assembly: GCA_007258455.2. Classification (NCBI taxonomy): domain Eukaryota; kingdom Viridiplantae; phylum Streptophyta; class Pinopsida; order Cupressales; family Cupressaceae; genus Sequoia; species Sequoia sempervirens. The sequence goes on from VDFB02340319.1 coordinate 8,210, forward strand.
CACAATGGGGTTTTCCATTTGCTTGTTATGTGGAAGTGCTAGAAGAAGGAACATGTTTGTTCTACATCTTTCTATTGTGCTAAAGCGTCAAGTGTTTGATCTTGCAACCTATTTATCTCCTATCATAGAAAAATATATTGAGCACAAAACTACATAAAATTAGGCTGAAATAACCTCAAACATTCTACTATTTTTTTAGCTTCTTTTAAGTTGTCAATTTTAATGCATAAAGATAAAATGACATCTTCATACAAAGTAGATCCCATGATGTAGAATGCAAAGACAACTCAAAGAAAAATACTCATCATGGTTTGAGTTAGGATTAACCTATAATGCTTGTAAAAAAAATAAAAAAAATAAAAAATAGCCTTAGATCTCCAACATGCATAATCATCTAACAATTCCAATTACACCCTTATCACTCTGAACACCCTTATTACTCCAAAAAGACTAAACACTATCAAATAGTGTGGATTTGTTTGCTTGATATTAACTATGACTCCATTTATTAAAAGAAATACTAAAAGCCATGCCTACTCAAGCACTTGGCCATTCCTTGAACTAGGCAATAACAAATAAGTAGAGAAATTGAATAAAATAAGTATTGTACTTGATCATCTTTTTTATTTCATCGCCAATGGTAGTAGTACGAAGAAAACTCAATGTTCATTCAATCTTTGCAATCTAACTGCAATAGATGGTGATAGTGGTTGGCAATAGTGATCGTAGAAAAAAGTTTTTAACAAGATTGGTGACAAGAATACACCATAATGCCATCAATTTTTGTGGTTCAATGACAATATGAACTTCTTTAGCAGCCCTTTGTGTTGGTAAATAGGCACATGATCAACATAGAATTTAGAACAAGGAAAACACGACAAACTTTCCAAGCAAATGCATGGTTATTGGTAAAGATTTAATACTGCAATCATTTGTCAAAATTGATTGAGAATCTGTTGTACCCAAAATTAAAATTTTTGCTTCATTAAGGCATTTTGGTAAAAAAGGATCTAAATTTCTAAAAATAGCAATTTTCTATTTTTAGAAATTTCTAAAAAATAAACGGACCATAGGGTTTTTTTGGGTTTATTGTCAAAAGGATGCTCACAAAATTTTGGAAATTTTTGAAATTTGCATTTTTGACCCTTACTTTTAGGGAAAATGGCTAAAAATAGAATCTTTGCAGAAAGGGCTCAAATTCATTTTGATTGGTTGATTTTACATCATGATCACACTGGTCCAGTCAAAATTATCAAAAAAATTAGTTTTCCTTTGGTGGGTCTATTTCGCCTTTTCAAAAGAAAAGTTAGGACCTCTGAGGTCATCAATGGAGGATGGCCAGCTGCTAGGTGTCAGAATGTCATGTCCCCGAAATCGTGACATTTAGATATTAAAGAAGCATAATTAAAATAGTTAACCATTTGATATTACATAATTGTGATTGTCCAAGACAATATTATAATTATGAATATTATAAATAACGTCATAAATATTATTATGGTATAATAGATATTAAAGTATATAAAATAAAAATATAAACATAAAATAATATTATAATTAAATCATCATTATTGGACAATTATGATTATTATAAATACAAAATACATATTAAAGTATAAAAAGAAATATTAGTAATTTAATATTATTATAATTATAATTACCATAAGGTAATATTATAATTATAATTATAATATAAATAAAAATGTACATATGAAACCAAAATAAAATAATATAATAGCATATAATAAGTAGAAAACTAAATGAAATCACACTAGCCATAACTAAGGCCATCAATGCGAATCAAGGTAGTGATTCAAAAGCATAGATTATGTTCATTTAAAAGCAGCGATCAATAAGGAGCCATGAATGAAGGGATACATAGGTCGGCGATCCCAAAATATTTGAGTAATCCATAAACCTTAGCCTCTGACGAATGCAATAGAGAATAAAATGAAAGGGATTGATCAGGATTTAAAAGAATTAAGAGAAATAAAGGCAGCGCTCCTTTATGAAAGATGTGTCTCTTGCAAGGAGGTGTGAATGAAGAGATGTGACGGTATCAAGAAGAGGTATAAAAGGGAAATCAATCGTTGGGAAATAAAGGGCGAGACTACAGTGGGCCATAAACACAGATGTATGAAGGGACAATAAAAAGACAAAAAATACAGAGATATAAACAGTGAATAAGGGAGAAACAGGAGGAGTATATCCTGAGCATAGCAGTAGAAATATATAGGAGATATACCATGCAGATGTAAAGAGAAATAAACAGATCAAGAGAGGGTATATGCAGATTTAAAAGAACGTTAAATGGAGAGATAAGAAATCTGGGAATTAGGGATATATGAAGGCAATGATAAATCAACCACAAGGGGAGTAAGTAAATACAATTACATAAATATATATAAGTTCATGATCAATTAGTAATACTTATATATATAAAGAATATACGATTATGCAATAATGATGCTTGCAGCAATTATTGAGTCTTATAAGTAATAATGACTCTATTCATTCACTATGATGATAAATGGTACAATAGAATATCATCTTTGGGATCTTGATAGACGTTTAATATCTACCTTAATGTACTTATGAAATATGATATAGAAGAATCATTCATAGTTTAATATCTACCTTAATGTACTTATGAAATATGATATACAAGAATCATTCATAGTGAGTGATTAGGAGTAACCCTTTGACAAGAATGAAATGTTTATATCATTTTTTATCTTATTAGATATTATCATTGAAACTTATTGATCTTTAATGCTTCTAATGCCTCTTTGAGAAAGACTTTGAGTGCAATGTTCGAGTCAAAGTGCTTCCACTTGAAAGGGGTCATTACACAGAACCTAAGTCTCAAATGTTGCACAGATCAATCCACGGCAAAAGATGCTCGAAAAATGGTAAACAGAGGAGGGGGATTCGTGTTGTACCCAAAATAAAAAATTTGCTTCATTAAGGCATTTTGGTAAAAATGGTTAAAATCTTGTAAATTTGTCGTCAAAAGTCAATAAAGTTAGTCTCTGAAAATAGCAATTGTCTATTCTTAGAAATTTTTGAATGACAAACGAAGCGTAAGGTTTTTTGTGGGTTTATTATCAATAACATACTTGCAAAGTTTTGAAAATTTTGAAATTAGGGTTTCAGGCCCCTATTTTTAGGAAATCCTAAAAATAGGATCTTTCCAGAAATGGCTCAAAATGATTTTGATTGGTTTATTCTTCGTCACAATCACATTGGTCAAGTCAAAATCATCAAAAAGTTAGTTTTGCTCTGGTGGGTCTATTTCACTTTTTCAGGAGAAAAGTTACGAACTTAGGACCTTTGAGGTCAACAATGGCAGATGGCCAATACTAGGTATCAAAATCTAAGCTTTAGACGCTACACATAAGAGTCGATGGCGAAAGATGCTCAATAACAGAGGGGAATTTCAAAAGTTGAAAAATGCAAAAAATAAACTAAATCTGGAAACAAGACACCTTGTCGCAAGGGAGATGCTTTTGCAGTCAACGTCTTAGTCAACTTTTCAATGCCCATGCACATGAAGTGATTCAACGGAATTCTTCCAGCTTCGCAGCGGATTCAACACCTAGTGCACGAGAATCATTAATCAATGGCAATTGCAAATTGAAGCACGAGAAGTCAAATTGGAGAAGTTTGAAAATCATCCAAAAGTTGGTTACGTCTGTCAAACAGAAGCACCTTATCTCAAGAAGGTGCCTAGAAATTTGAGCCATCAGAACCAATTTTCAAGCTCCGCAACTTCCAAGAACATCTTCTCAGATTTGATCATGCTTTGCAATGAATCTGTCAGCCCAACCTCAGGATCAATCTAGCATCTGGAATCAAGGGTCAAATGAAGGCAATTTATCAAAGAAATTTTGAAAATCTTGAAAAATGTTGTAACACTGGCAAGTCCAAGTCAACTCCAATTACAAATTTTGAAGACTTTCTCTTCCTCAAGATGTCCCAAAATTTGGGGAATGCTTCCAGTTAACTACCAATCACGCCAGAGAACTCTTCAATTAGGGTTTGGATGCCCTAACTGATGCTTCCACCTCCAATGATATTTATCAAACATTTGGGCATCCTTTCTCACTATTTCTACAGGTTGACTCCAAACGCCAAACACAAAATTTTATTCTCTACGGCATTTGAAGGATCAAATGACAAGGGTTTTCAACGCTCTTCGTATTTTCTAGAACAGGTTGTACAGAAGGACGTTTTTCCAAAGTTTATATCTCCAGGACATCAGACAGCAGTTCATAACCTTCAGCTTCTAGCGTTTTGGGTTCTCTTCTTTTTCAATCTTCTTGATGATTGGAAAATTTTCCCCACAACTTCTTCTACTTTTGTCTTAGGTTTTCTTGCATGTTCAAGCAAACTCAATCTTTTCACAGATCTGACCTTCTGGGTTTGTTTAGCACAAGATTGGCCACAAAACCCACGTGCCAAAATTTTCAAGAAAAATTGCTCCACTGCCGCCATTTTTTAGGGTTTTTGAAAAAATCATCTTTTTCAAAAACTAACCTTCTGGATCTACTCAATTCACAAGCACCTACAAAACCCATGTGCCAAAATTTTTTGAGAAAAAATAGCTTTTGCAGCTTCTACTTCTGAGGGGTTGTTGCATGTTCGTGAAAAAGTCAACTTTTCAAAAATCTGACGTTCTGGGTTCGTTCAAAAAGACAATCTCAATAAAACCCAAGTCTCAATTTTTCAAAAAAAAACTACCCCTCGACAAAGCTATTTTTAGCCTCTGTGAAAAGTTGTTCAAATAGTATCATGTGCCCAGGCATTCTTCCAGATTTTCAGTATGCAATTCTCTCAAGTCGAATTCAAGACCAAATAGGTCTTAATTCATGATTTCCTGAAGACAGTTGACACTGATTTACATCGAACACATCTAGTAGTCAATTTGGACGCCTTGGAAGGTGTAGATGGCATCACCATTCAATGGATAGCAAGAAGATGCAGAAGATAGTCACTCCAATTACAGAGCCGCCACCGGTTACTACCACACTACCTTCCACACTTACTTTCTCATTTAAGGATGGCCTATGATTCAATCACTGCAGAAGAGCATAAACAAAAACTTTTTACTTGGAGAGAACAACAAATCTTCAAGGTAAAAACCTACGAGGCAATCTTTACAGAGTTGACTGAGAGTAGACAAAAGGTGGCAAGTGTTATCAAGTTCGTGATAACTTTTGTATCACAAGTCCCTTCCCAGTATCAACATGAGGATGGTGAGTACATTGAGCTCGGCGAAGTGCAGACGGAATTCCAAAACCTCATCCATAGTAGTTTCAGCGGTGACCCTGTTGACTACAAGTTGAGTCAAGTTGCAGCCATGTCAACGAAATTTGATGATGCAGCTAAAAAGATCAAGGACTTTCAGAGTTAGATTGCGGATGGCGAGGAGATGTTGCCGAGACATCACATCATTTAGAAGAGTATCAATGCTCTAGATGATGAGGCAGTTAACAACTTCTTGGAGGAGATGATTGCTCAAGATGGCAACCAATGAACTAGCAGTTAGGATGTCCCACCTTTTTCCAAACATAGCATTTAACACAACAGTTAAACTTGATGCCTTTTCCAAGTTAACTCGCTGTCCCACCATTCATGCATGTCTATTTTTGGAGACACCTTTGTATAGTAGAGTTCTTTTTAGTTTTAGATTAGTTAACTAATGTAGTTTTTCTAGTCAACTGTTAAGTACATTCTTTTTAGACATAGGAATAAATCTTGCTGATTGGCAAGACTGAATGCTAACTCAAGAAGATTTTAGGGTTCCCTACTCCTTTAAATGTATATAAATAAGAGCAACCTTGCTCAGTGTATTTTAACTATTATTACTATACAAAATTGTTGCGCCCTAGTGCCTTGAAGCTTTGCTAGTCAATATATGTTCACTTTGTTCAGTGTATTTTGGTTGATCGTATATTGTATGATTGTCTTCTTTCTACAATTTGCTGTCCCAAAACGTGTATTTGTTGTTGGGAAGTTTTGAGGAAATAAATCATATGCCCACTCTTGCTTTGATCCAAAGTCTCAAGATATTTTCGTGATATTGTTGTTTTCATAATCTTTATTTCGACTACACCTCAAAAGAGCAATGAGCCTTTGAAGGAATTTTAAGATCAATTTTATCGTTTGATGTTCTGTTCTTATAATCTTTATTTCAGCCTACACCTCGAAAGAGCAATGAGACTTCGAGGGAATCCTAAGATCTACTTTATCATTCGATGTTTTACTTTCATAAACTTCATTTCAGCGTACATCTGAAAGAGCAATGAGCCTACGGATGCATTCCGAGAATAGGTTTGTCTAAGTTAGCCAAAATCATTCCCCGTTACTTCTAACTCCTCTTGCTATGAATTTACTTGAGGAGATAGAAATTTTATAAGTTTAGACCTAGTTGTACTTGAAGTTACGAAACCTGAGAAAACCTTAGTTGCAACACAAAGAGTTTTATAAACCTTGTGCTCTCAGCTGAGATAAAAAGATGGGAATTTAGTTTACTTTACTTTTTACGCATAATCAGCAAAAGAGGGAGCTTCCCCTCTTAATTTGAAGAGCAATCTAACTATGCATAGCTGTTTGTTTCCAATCCACACACCAGAGGCGCGAATTGAAACACCAACAATTCAAAAAGTTCAAAATTGCAAAAAATAAACTATGGAAAAGTTGGGCACATTATTTCAAGGGAGGTGCCTAGCAGTCAATGCCTTAGCCAATATTTTAGTTTTCACAGATCACGCACGCGCAACAGTGAACGCAGTCAACACATCAACAGTGGTGATTGATGCAGTCGACAAACACCTGAACGACTAGGGAGGAAAGGTTGAAAATCATCAAAAATGGTTAAGTGTTACACCCTGATTGTATAGTTACTATTTACTATTATTGCATAGGGTAAAATGGATGTAATGAGAATTTTGATGATGAATAAAATATGCTTGTTCCTTGTTATCAATATGAATGTTTTCACATTTGATGATTGTCTCATTTAATGTTACTTCAGTTGATGTTATCCTTGGTGAAATATTGCATTTATGTAAATGGAAGGTTATTGAATTGTAATTATTCTAACTTTTGAAATGTTTATGTATACTGCATATGTTATGAACATTTGACTGCCATGAGCATGTGTTAGTGGATGCAGTTTTGTGTTCCATTCCTCCAAGCAGAGGGGAAGTATCACTCGGGAGATCTTGGTCGGGTAACCGGTAAAGTAAACTATCTGAGCATACACACACCACCTTAGATTGAATGAACTGAGTCAGTTTATGGGTTATAGGTAAGTCATCCATAGCTTGTATGTTTGCATTAGGAGTCTTGTTTACTTCTACATGCATTTGCGAGTGATGTTTATCTATTTAGTTTTTTAGAACTTTCTTGTGTTATTACGATCATATGGATAAGTGGGATGTAGGTGGAAGTATATATATATATATATATATATATATATATATATATACCACATGCACACACCTATCGATATGATGGTAACGTAAATGGATGTAAGTGAATCGGATGGGAACATATATATAAATGTATAGTATATACACGTATCCATATGTATATGCATATCAATACAAGCGTACGTTAGCAATGGACATGCTCATACGGATGCATCGATATGGTATACCTACATATATGTGTACATAGAGGTATATACATGTATACATATATATATATATGCACACATACTATATATTGTGTTTATTATAATTATTTTGCGGTTACGCTTATATATATATATATCGGATGTATACTGACTAGCTTATGATATATATATTTATTTAGTGAATATGTATATATATATATATATTTTGTTGTACCCAAACCAAATTTTTTGCTTCATTTAGGCATTTTGCTTAAAAGAGTTTAAACCTTGCTAAAATGATCTCAAAATATAGTTTTTGGGCAAGTCAAGTATGGACTTTGGTCAGTGTCATGTCAGTTGTCAGTAGCAATTGGTCAGTACTTGGAGGTCAAAACCTGAACCTGAGACTCAAGGCAGGACATATCATGATGGAGAAGTGCTTCACGACAGAATTATACTCCTACAAGGTCAATTCAGTGGCCAAAACAGTGTTTACGGAGGAAGAAATAGATGATGACATTTTGCAGAAAGCAGATCTGCACCCCTATAGATCAGGGGCGCCCTTCTTTTTGAAGCCTCAGATTTAGTTGCTTTCGCTTGCAAATACATTCAATCTCTTCAGAATTGAACCAACTTTCCGACGAGCTATCAAGCGAGGTCATCCGAGTTGCAGAACTCCGACAATTGAAGTCAGAAGCTGAAGGTACGAAGATAATGCATGTCACAGAGGTTGTCAAATTTTCAGTTTCTGCGCCCCTATAGCCCAAGGGTGCCCTTGAATTTGACCCCTCAGATGGATGAATCTACAAAATCTGTTTCTAGGGGATCTTTTATAATTCAGTTCAGCTCTGCAACGCACCAGTTCGCAAGATGATTCAATATACTGAGTGATCGTGATAGAGGTTGTACCGAGCACATAAAACAAAGGGTGGAAAAATGTAGAAATACACACATGTACGTCTATAGGCCAAGGGCGCCTAGCCTTTAGGCCTGCCAAATGGGGTCTTTTGCAGTCACAATCTTCACGAGACTTGTGCGGAATTCTCCCAGCTATCCAGTGAATCCAGCCGTCAGCCTCTAGGATTTGTCAAACGCCTGTACATGAAGGGTCAGTGGGGATTGCTGAAGAAATCAGACAACCAGAAAAATGGCTATGGAAAATACACATCCCCTTGGAAAAGGCGCCCTTCTTTTTGAGGTATTAGAAGCAGTTTTCTTGCTTCGTCACCTCCAAAGACATCTCTTGTAAATTGTTCTAGTGACGCAAAGAGACTGACGGTGCGCGAATTGGAAAATTTCAGCTCCCGGTGTCAGGGGTCAAAGTATGGCATTCGGATGAAAGTTACACTTTTTAGTGATTGTGCCTTCACAGGCTAGGGGTGCCCTTTTGGGGTTCCTAATGCAGCTTTCAAGTGCCTCACATACAATCGTTGGTTGCGGAATTCTTCCAGTCATGCAATGAACCTATCACCCAGTCAGTAGGGTTCATCGTTCACCGGTGGTGGCAGTTTGAAGCGTCAAATGGCAGATCGGAGAAATGACCAAGTCTGGAGACCTTGCATCAATTTAATCAAAGGCGCCTAATTTTTTGAGGTGTCAAACGTTGATTTTAGCAGTTGTAGCTCCCAGCAGACATTTCATCCTTGCTCTGATGGCTTCGCGATGGATATCTCAGTTCATTCACAGCATCACTCAGGCTCTCAGAAATCAGAGTTGAACAGGGGCAGTTGTAACATTCAGTGAGCTATAAAGTAGGAAGTTAGTAAAAAATCTCATAACTCTTGTAAATGGACACCTGAAGGGTCAAATGAGGACTTTTCGGAATCAGTGGATTTTGCTGAGTGCATCCAGATGCTTGAGATTTTTGTTAACTTATTAAAATAATATTTAATTCAGTTTTTGCATGCAAAGCATTAAAATGGCGATTTTCTTCAATAATTAGATATTTGTGCCTCTTTAATGTTGACTTACAAATTTGCATGTAATGGTAACTGAATATTTTAATATTATTTTATCTCCGGGACTCCGAGTCAGTGTCAGTCGAACTGGAGGGGGGTCCAATTACAAGACTTTTTTTAAAATCAGGGTTTAAAGCTTGCAGTGGCGCCATAATGCTACGATTTTCTCTTTATTCAACATGGCATCCATTATTTCTCTCATACAGCTTGAGAAAAAGGCGAATTTGTTCTTGAGATTGGCGAATTTCATCAACAGTTAATTTTCGAAGGCATCAAAAATATTCTTTTGCAAGTACAAGTCCAAATTCATCGGCAAACATCAAGACAAGATGGCAATTTTAGCAAAAGAAAAGCATTAAAAACTTCTATCTTTTGTCTTAAATTCTTATATTTCTCATCTTAATTTCTTTCACATGTTCAAGAATTCGGCGACTTTTGACAAAACAAATCATCTAGGTTGGTTCAGCACGACTTCCTCTACAAAACCCATGTGTTTGAATTTTTCGGGAAAATTTACTCCAGAGCTTCAATTCTCGAAGCTTTGATTTTCTCAACTGAAATTCCTTTGCATTGTGGAGTAAAAGTTGATTTTTTTCGAATCTGACGTTGTGGGTTGTCTTAGAATTATCTTCTAGACAAAACCCATATTTCAAATTTTCTCGGGAAAATTGCCCCCCGCAGCCCCTGCTGCCCCCAGTTGCTTTTTTCGGAAAAGTCTTTGCATGTCAAGCTAAAAGGCCTTTTTTCACAATTTTGACGTTGTGGTTTGTCTTAGAATCATTTTCTGGACAAACCCATGTTTCAGAATTTTTGGTGAAAATTGCCCTCCGACAGGCTATTTTTAGCCTCAACAGGTCACTTTTAGCTTTCCAGAGAAAGTTGTCAGAATATAGTCGAGTTCACAGTCAACAAGCAAGTTTTTCAGAATGCAGTACACAAACTGAATTCAAGACCAAATCGGTTTTTTCATCAGACGAGCTGACACCGATTTGTATCAAGTGCATCCAGAAAGTTGACAAGCGTAGTCACTTAAGTCCCCTTGGTTTCATGCTTTGTATAGCTGATTGTCTTCCAAGGCCAGTTTAGAGGGTTGATACCGTTGGAATTTTGCATGTGCAGCAAGTTCGTTTGCACAATCAGAGGGTTCGCAGTCAAACTTCGCGGTTTCATCATGCAACACTCTTCCATAGAGAAAAGCGTGAAAAATGTGGGAAGCGTCAGAGACATAAAACTACAAAAGAAATAGAGGCCATCAGTCCAGTTACGGAGCCGCCAAAGTTACCAGTTGATGAAATGCCAATTTAAGTGTGCTGAGATTTCCAAGATTGCTTGAGTTGCTAACAAGCAGTGAATTGACAGTTGAGACATGTGATGACCTCCAGATAGTGATGCAGTCACTAACCTCGTGGAGGGGCTACTTGCTCGAGATCACGACCAGTGAACTCCAGTTCCCACCTTTCAGGATAGACATCAGACACAACAGTTAACTCGACGCTTCTTTCCGAGTTAACTTGTTGTCCCACATCTCATTGCATGTCTATCTTGGAATTATCTATGTACAGTTGGAGTTTCATTTAGGGTTTTCGTTAACTGATGGTAGTGTTCCAATTAACTTGCTTTCAATAAGGATGTGCATGCTTGCACATTGTCCATTTAGATTAGATGTTTCAGTTAACTGATGGTAGCTTTCCAGTTAACTGTATAGTTTGCTTTATTAGGGTTTAGCAATAAATCTTGCATGCATTGCAAGACTGTAGTTGACTCAAGGTGATTTTAGGGTTCCCTACACCTTTGATGTCTATAAATAAGAGCTTTTGCTCATTTGTAAATATCTTTTGCACGAGACAGTAATATATGCTTAGCCCACCTTGCCTGTAATATTGCTTATTTTGTATTTGTTCACAAGTATTTATTATGATGATGAATTGTTATGTCACTTGGGTTTCATGCTGTTATTATGGTGAATGCTTATCTTAGTTAGATATAGTGGCTAGTTCGATCGTGGATTGTATGTGTGTTTCGTCTATGCAAATACTATCCTAGTTGGCTATCATTTATGTTTTGTTTCTAATAAGCCTATTCGGATGAGCAAATAGTTGAACCCACCTTGCCTTCACGTTGTGAGTTTGTACCTAAAGCTTATCGTATGATGTGTGTGATAATAAACCTATTCAACCAAGCAAATAGTTGAGCCCACCTTGCCTTCACATTGTGAATTTGTACCCGGTTTATCGTATATTTGTCGTTTCCAATAAACTTCTTCCCAACCAAGCAAATAGTTGATCCCACCTTGCCTTCACGTTGTGAGACTGTACTTGAAGTTTATCGTATAGAACATTCCTACTCCATTTCCTCATACTCTATTTTCTTGAGGGAACTGGATAGATTTAAAGTAGTTAGTTTAGTTGTAGTTAAGACCTACGAAACCAAAAAATCCTTAGCTGCAACGTTCTTGGTTTTCTTAACCTCGTGCCTCTTCCAGCTGAGAACAAAAAGATAGGACTTAGATAACTGTTCTTTTCCACACATTCCAACACTACGAGGGAGCTTCCCCTCCTAATTTGAAGAGCACTCATTACGCAGTGTGCATAGCTGTCTGTACCAACTTGCACTCCAGAGGTGTTAGTTTTTACGCCAACATATTTATACTGAGGTATTTAAATATATATATATATGTATATTATATATATACTATATATATATAATAATAATAATATATAAATTACGTATTGTTTAATACACTGGAAATCGACTTATTCCTGATTTAATAAAAGAGTCGATCTAATGTAGACTTCTGTTGATGTATTCAAACCTTGGCTTAAATATGTCGATATTGTTTATTATGATGAAACTCGACTTTGGAACATTCACGGCTCTGTGAGATATCACGCATTACCAGCTATGAAATATGATTTAAGTTTGCTAGCATTGACTTGGCCGATTTATGAATTATGAAGCTTGACTAATCCAACACACTAATTATACTCAGTCGACTCAACCCAGAAAGTAGTTGATTCAGGCTATGTGTTGATTATCCACCTTTGACAAATTCCTTTCACCTGGAAATCGCGCCATTTAATGTAATGTCCACTTCTCATCAGTAATTTGCTCTGACACTCATCCGCCTATTCCGGAAGCCTGTAGGCATGTATGAGGTAAAATTAGGGTTTCCAGTTCTGAGGTTCCTCGGCATTTTCTGAGAGTTTACTATTTATAGTAAATTCTATTTTAAGCAGTATGGAGTTTGTCAGCTTTCAGTACTTCATGTCCAGTTGGAGCATTTATTTGCAGTTCTTGTTTATCCTCTTAAGGCATTTTTTTTATGATGAATAAAGGCATCAAAGTTATATTATGCAGTTAACCCCCTTGGCCTAGTTGAACAACTTTAAGTTGTGTTTAAAAAGGGGACCTTGAAGGGTGACGCCTTCATGAGGAGTTTTAATAATTTTTGTCAAGAATATTATGCCTTGGAAAAGTGGACGCCACTTTTATAAAAGTGAATTTTTAAATAAAGTGAAATTCTTATTAGGCATTTTGGACACCATCTTGAGAAGTTGAATGATTTTGGGAATTTGAAAGGTCTCCTGTGTCCTTTGATATGCTTCTCAGGAATTTGGAGAGTTATGAGCTCTTATTTAATGAAGGTTTTTGCTCTAGCTTTGGATCCATTCATGTTATCATACTGTTATGCTGTCGGAATGACATTTGAACTCATGCTTCGAGGATGCTACCTCCTAGCCACTATCCAATTTCGTGTTTGAAATACAACACCTAGTTGGTTTTTGCTGCTTCTCATCCAGACTAGCAGATTTGTGCTTATAGTTGAAGTTTTGAAGAATTTTCCAGATTTTGAAGTTGCTGATGTTTCTACAGCTGAAAGTGAATTCTGTTAGCAGCTCTTGGAATAAAATTAATTTGATTCTGGGTACTTTTGCATTGTAATTGTCTGGCAAGGGCGCCCCTTTCCTCCAAGTTTTGGATTTTAATTTGAAGTCTACAATTTTTAAAGCTAAAATCGCCCCTTCTCAAGGCCGTACATTTCAGTTTGCATTGGGAATTGTGTCAAAAAATAAAGGACGAGAATTGCTGCTGTTTCTTCCTCCTAGTTTGGTCGCCTACCTTCCAGAAGTCCATTGCATTCAGTTTCAGTCAATTTGGAGGTGAAATGAGTGAGTTATGAGTATTTTATTGATTTCCAGTTTGCTGATATGAATTTCCAGAACTCAGGATTTTACATCAGCTTTATAAGCTTTCTGTTTTAATCATATTTCTTTCATTGGAAAGCAAAGAACATTATTGGAATTCATTCTTATCTTCTTATCTCATTTCTCTATCATTGTAATTCATGTTTTTGCAGTATTTTGAATTGTAAGGTTTTGATTAGTAGTACTAATCTAACCCATTATTATTGCTGCAACTACTTGATTAAATTCTAATTAATTACCCTTGGACGGTTTACCGCCAGTGCATAGAAAGAATCTGCTATATCATTGTACCCACTTTCAAATGGCGAATCCCCACAATTCTGTGGATGCCCGCCACAGCGGACGAATTGTTTTAATTGTAATCTTTTCCCCCCACTGTTTGGTGGTAGTGTGGAAATGTTCTTCATGGCTGGTTATCCGCCTAATAATTTCTAGTTTTAATTCAACACTCCGTCATATGTTAGCACCTCGCCCGCAATGGGATCTTGAGTGCACATTCTTGATGTCGAGTAGTTCTTTCCAGTTTGGTTTTTTCAGTTTGATGCTAACGCTAATCCAGTTAACTATTGCTGGTTATGTTGTGTAATTCCTTCGAAAAAATTGGTTAGCATATTTCATTTAACCAGTTTGGTGCCACCTCTATTTCACTTTCCTATAGATGGCAATTTTTGAGAGAAATACGAATTTTCCATGTGCAATTGAAATGGTCTTTTTGAATGTTGGCAATTGGGAAGTTGATTCATTATGCTATTTGCTAAGTATAGACTTGAACTGCTGCCACCTCCAAGTCGAATAATTCAGAAAGGGAGTGGTGTCGATTCACATGCCAAAACTATAGGAATTTTGGAGGCTGGTTGCTCTATAAATAGTTGCCCCAACTCTCTTGCAACGCATTATCTTGCGCATTATCCTATGTTTCATTCTTACCATTTGGAGTGATCATTATTTGCAACCATTATTCACATTTCTGTGTGATCATTATTACCATTGAGAAAGGCGAATCATACAAAAGAATACGTCTTTATCTATTTGTCATTTCTGAGTTTACTAGTCAATTTCATTAGTTATATGAGTGAGATTTGAGAGACTTGTGAGGAAGAGTTATCTATATCTGAGAAAAGAGTGCTTTCAACAAGAAAGGGAGTGGGAATTGAATTATGAAGCTGAGTTAAGCTGAACAACTAAAGGATAAGGCTGCTTTGTCATCAGTATTGGGAAAAGCATTAACAAGGATGGGGTTTCTTCTTCTTATCATTTTTTAAAGGGTTTATTATGTTTTCTATGCTGCAGGAATCTCTTTGTTGTTTGTGCAATAGAAGTAAATATGACTGTATTCTACAAAAGGAATTGAAGCCTTTTAGCTGTATTTATTTCGTTAATATAAGATCTCCATAATAGGAGAATGCTTCTTATATTAGTTAATATTTTCTAGGCTTGATTGAATGCAAGAGTCACTTGAGGTACAACCAGCTAAGTTATTAGTTTAACTCGGAAAGCTTGTGTTACTCTATGATAGTAATCCAGAATGGGAGGGAGCTTGTGTACTTGCTAAGTAGATTCATCTCTATTAGATTAGTATGTTGTAGGTTAGTCTGGGATATGGATTATCCATTGAAGGACAATACCTATGCATAGTGTAAGATAGCCTTAAGTCAAATCGGCCCTAAGTAGTGTATGTGACAAACAGCTCTCTAACATACTGAATGAAACACTTTGGCCAAAGTAGTACAATGTACAAGATTCCACTTAGTTGTGTGATACTTGAGACTACACTATCAGTTCACCATGATCCTGTATTACATGCTAGTTTGAGATTGTCGAGTTGCACAGGTTCTAGTTATGTAGGACACAACACTATGCTCAATTGGTTGTCATTATCAGTTACTCTACCAATCTCTTCGTCGAAGGGAAGGGCCATCTATCGAATGATAGATGTGCAGGGGACCGCATTAAGAGTCTGTGGTTGGCGGAAAAGCGCCTGAGTGATGCTTCTCCTCCACAACAGGCGACAAAAGAACCAAGATTTGAAAGGAAGGATCTTGGACCGTCTTACTACTATTTGTTCAAAAGCTCTTCGAGCTATGTATGTATTTGTATGCTTTCTTACTTTGATGTATATTTGAAATGAAAAGGAATTCATATTGAAGAATGTTTTGTATCTTGTTTGGAAGTTATCAATAAAAGAAAAAAAAAAAATTATTGCATTGGCTTTATTACTTGTTATCTTTACTTGCTTGGTGTAAAATAAGAAATTTTTACTTTATGAAAGGGTTAGTATGTTATATTAAGTCTGGAGTAGAAAAGAGCCCCTGCTAGACAAGGGCGCCCAAGATTTTAGGCAGTCAAAAGTGCTTTTAGGGTTTGCAGCTTCAAATGTGCTCTTACCAGATTTGAGCAGGCTTTCCAATGAGTCCAGCATCTAGTTCATAGGATTTGTAAAACACCTAAAAACGATGATCAAACGGAAAATAACAAAAGTCAAAGGGAAAGTCGAAATTCAAAATAAAAACTAACTATAGTAAAGAAAAGTGCCCCTACAAGCCAGGGGCGCCCAGCATTTAGGGCAATCAAAAACACTTGCTATGGTTTGAAAAACTGACTACTCTTCTCAGAATTCTTCAGGATTTCCAATGAATCTATCATTCAGTTCAAAAAATCCATCAAACGCCCAGAATTGCAAGTCAAGCAGAAATGTCTCATCAAAGGGGCAAATTGCAAATCACGAGAATCATCAAAAAATGGCTACCTCTGGCAAAGAAAAGTGCCCTTGCAGACCAAGGGTGCCTAGAAATTAAGGCATTCAAAACCAGTTTTTAGGGTTAGTATCTTCCAAGAGATTTATCCCAAATTTAGTCCAACTTTGCAGCGAATCCATCAACCAACTCAAAGGACCTGTCAAACGCCAACAATCGAAGATCGAACAGACACCAAAAATGAAGGAAAAGTTGAAAATCATGAAAAATATTCAAGTTTGGTAGGATTATGCGCCTTATTTCAAGGAGGGCGCCTTTTTCAATGCATTGGCCATTTTCCATTCTTTGCTCATCGCACACACTAAAATGAAGAACACAACTGCAGCCGACAAAGCACACAGCACGGGAAACAGGAAAAATGAAAATCAAAAGATAAAAATTGTGACTGGCAAAGCCAAGTGCCCCTGTCAGCTAGGGGCACCTAGGGTTCATGCCTTAGAATATTTTTCAAGCAGTCAAAAAATGTGTTAAAACTTCTTCGTCAACTCGGCTTCGAATCCTGAAAATCAGTCAAACATAGTGATAGAGGCTAGCAGAGGGTACCATTCTTCTCAAACTTTCTCAGGATTTCCAGATTGACAAACCTTCAATCTTAATTGTCAACAAATTGTCGAGAAATGATGTCCGAATAGGGGGTACAAGTCACCAGAGATGCGAAAACTCAAAAAAGTTGAAAATCAAGGAAAATTTGCTTACACTGGTGAGCATAGGTACCCCAGCTAGCCAGGGGCACCCAAAGGCTCATGCCTTAGTTAAATTTTCATTCATGTGTTGCTTTTTGGAGAAAAATCAGCTATAAAGTAGGGATTTGCCTTGGTGAAGTAAACGAGGTCAAATTTTCATGCAAACGGAGTTGGAGGAGCAAACAAAGTTTCTATCTTCATGCTTGGACTCCTAAATTTTAGGGTTTTGCATGCAAAGTGCTTTTATCTCCAAAAGAAAGCCTTGAACATTCATTATTCATAATTTATAGGTTAGCTTTCAAGGGAAGAAACATAGAATTTTCTTCTCAACAGAATTTGGAGGATGAAATGAAGTGCTTTTTCAACATTCTTTGTGAATTCAAGATTTCGAAGCATAGAAGCTTGCTTTTCCATGATCTACTTTTCTAAGGCATCATTTTTTAGAAACAAGTGGTTGGCTTTTTCAGATTTCATCGATCTGGGTCTCTATATTTTCCACTCTTCTTGAAGACTGGCAAATTTTTATGCAAGCTTTCAGCCCTATTTTTTAGGGATACTTGAAAAAGTTAGTTTTTCGAAAAATGGACAACCTGGGTCTATTCAATACATGAATATCTACAAAACCCATATCTCAATTTTTTCCCGAAAAAATTGCTTCGCAACTTCTACTTTTGAGGGGTTCTTGCATGTTCTTGAAAAAATCAGTTTTTTCAAAATCGGACGATCTAGGTTTCTTCAAAACGACATTGTCTACAAAACCCCGACCTCAACTTTTTTTCGAAAAAGTTACCTTTTTCTGAAGAAAAATCAATGAAGCTATTTTTAGCATTTGTGGAGAACTTGTCTGAATATAGGCATGTTCACAATCAAACTTCACGGTTTTCATCATACAATACTCTTCCATTGAAAAATCAAGAGAAGCATCAAAAGCATAAAACTATAGAAGAAACAAAGATCATCACTCCAGTTGCAGAGCCACCAAAGTTATCAATCAGTGAGACACCAGTTGGAGAATACAATGTTTTCCAGGAATAGAACTCAAGTGAAGGCAACAGTTAACTTGATGCCTTTTCCAAATTAACTGGATGTTCTCTTTCATGCATATCTATTCCTTGGAGATATCAATTGTGAAGTTGGAGCTTTCTTTAGTGTTAGATTAGTTAATTGATGTTAGCATTCCAGTTAGCAGTTAGTTATCTTTTGTTTAAACTTAGAAATAAAGCTTGCATGTTGGCAAGACTGATTGTTAGAACAAGGAGATTTTAGGGTTCCTACTTCTTTGTTTGTGTATAAATAAGGGCAGCCTTGCCCATTTCTTTTTAACTGTGCTTGTGATAACAAAACGCTGAGCTTATTTTCGCCTGCTACTTTGCTATTCAGTATATGTTCAACTTTGTCAAGTGTAATTTGGTTTGATCATATACTGTATGCCTACTTTTGCTACAATCTATCGTCCCAGATGTGTTACCACTGTTGGAATTTGAGGAAATAAATCTTATGCCTACCTTGCTTTGATCCACGATTTCAAAATCTTTTAGTGTTATTGTCTTATATGTTAACTTACATAATCTTTATTTCAGCATACATCTCAAAAGTACAATGAGTCCTTGAGGGCATTTTGAAAGCGAGTTTATTTAAGTTTATGTGTTTATCAATCATTCCCTGTTTACTTCTAAACTCTCTTGCTCTGAATTTACTTGAAAAGTTAGAAGCGTCATTAGAATAGGCTTAGTTGTAGTTGAAGTTACCAAACCAGAGAAAACCTCAGCTGCAATGCAAAGAGTTTTATAATCTTGTGTTCTCAGCTGAGATAAAAAGATAATTAGTTTAGTATTTCTTTTTACGCATAATCAGCAAAGAGGGAGCTTCCCCTCCTAATTTGAAGAGCAGTCTAACTGTGCATAGATGTCCGTTTCCAATCTGCACACCAGAGGTGTGAATTGAAACACCAACAGAATCAAAATTATCATATAAATTTACATTGAAAGCTTGCAAGGCAATAATAAAATAACGACCTTCAAGGAAACAAGGAAATGACTTGCAAAACCCTTACACCCAAGCATCAACTTTAACAACTTACCTCATTCTTTCTCTCTAGCAAAATATTTTCACATCTCCATGTTATTAACAACCAAGGATTCATCACTAGTGCTCTGATACCAATTGAAGGAATTTAAAACATAGAAGAGAAGGCTTTCAAAAAATCTCCATTAATTTCTATGAATAAATGTTGTACATATATAGATCAGAAAATGTAAGAAAATAGAAAACTGAAATCTACAACCACCAAATAACTAATAACTCATAGCAGAAACTAATCTTAATGTTCATTATCCTACTCTGCAGCACATTATAACAGTTAAAAATTGAGGAAGCACATGTATTCAGCAAGACCAAATGAAATCAATGTGCAACCCTTGTGTTTTTGCTTACTTAGCTGCTATGGTTTTAACATAGGCTTCTAACACTATGGATCTACATCTAGAAAATGCTAACAATTTTTCATGCAACTACAATGTAGCACTGGATAATTTATAGATCCAACAAGTTTATTGGGAGAGGATTTAAATACAAGAATTCAAAGCATCAACCTAAATTACAGATCACACATTACTCAAGGATTTTGAGCCGCAGAAACCATTACTGGAAGGACATAAAGAGTGATAATTTTTTCTTCAATGTTGTGCTGCATACAGATGCAAATTCAATTTTTGAAATGCTTTTCATGCCAGCCTCCAGGACTACTTCAGCCCATTCTTAATTTTCCTTCAGTGACAAACCTCAGTCTCTCATGACCATTTGTAGTGTTTGTAATAAATGACATTTTACTTTTGGCATGTTTGGGGTCTACTCACTAGGAGATCGCCCTCTAGTGATTTAAAATCTTTAATTATTGTAGTCTTAGTTTGTGGAGATTCGTTTTGCTTCCTTGTTTTGCTGGTTTTACTTTTAAGTGCCACTGATACGATTTTTTGTTTGTTTGTATTGTACTGACTCACACAAAACTTGATCTTGATTATATAAACTATAATTTACATTCAACAAGTGGTATAACAGGGAGAACAATATCTTGTGTAGTACAATTGATCTCTCTCTTCACTTTTAAAGCCACAACATCAAAATGTCAAAAGATCAGACCATGCTATGTAAATTGAAGAATCAAAACGCGTAAATGATTTATATATTAGGATCCTTCTAAGAGCACCTGAAGAAGGCCATAACAATCATATGGCAAGCGACCAAGCATTGGCTCTCCTTGCCAATCAATCCGTCTATCTTGGTCACGTCCTCCCCCATTAACATCAACATGAACAGAAATACTAGCTTTTGGATCATCTATGTCAACCTCATAACAGCCACTACAAGGCTTTGCTTGTTTCTTCACATTTGCTAGCACAATTTTCAAGACAGCATCTGCTTCCACTGAGAATCTGTCCAGACATAAAACCATCTTATAAGTCCAATAAGATGCATAGAGGGCATATAAGATGCATTATCATCAAAAGAATGGATTCTAGAGCACAAATTAGAAAAAAGGAAATAATACTTGCTGCTAGTAATGTACTCCAACAACGGGGCTGGAGCATCATCTACATCATTGGTACATGGTATTTTTATAGCTTCCTTTCCATGTGATAGATCTTCACAGATAAGCCTTTGCCCAATAAATTCTAAAGTATTGCCGTCCAGAACCATCCTATAAAAGGACATGCACACAATCAATCAGGTAGAAAATATTTTTACCCTTTGACAACAGTCAAAACAGAAAATGAAATAAATGTTTGTTTAAGGACGAAATAAGTTTCTGTGGAAGTTATGTCAAACTAAAGAAGTAGCAATCCATGCCAAGGTATTTGAGTGCTTTTTGGCTCCCTTGCCTTGATTATTTGTGATTAAAGGTTTTAGACAAAGTGGCATATCCTTCTATTTGAAGATTTGCTTCCACTATAATATTTAACCATACAAAAAGAACAACCAATAAAAGTTTATACAGAAAAAACAACTAATAAAAGTTTAAAGACATCAGATTTCCACAATCCATAATATTATCAATACTGTTTTTGGATTAGACCATGTGAGAATTTTTTGAATCAACGTTTTGTATCACACTGTGTGATCCATCATCAAGATGATAGAGAGCTAAAGGAGAAATATCTTCAGCAACAATATTGAGCTGTAAGTAGAAACCTGCTAACAGTCCCTGGATCTCTTTCAAGTCCATTTTCCTCGTATATCTGATTAACATTTTCATCTTTTGTTCCACTTGCATTTCTTCTTTCCTTTTCCTGCAAACCCATTAACAATACTGAGATTATGGTAATGTTCAGCATCTCATAGCGATTTTATAGGATAAGGGATCAAGTAACCTAACTGAATTCCAAAATGAAAGTCATGAAATGTCCTCAAATTTGCATTCAATAATAGATATATAGGGTTTGGCCTCAAACTATTATATCAAACCTCAATTGTTTCTTGAATAACACTGTTAAGATTGAAATCCTGTATAATCAAGCTATTATTACCATGTTTTGATGAGGTTTGCAAGTTTCAGCGTCTGCATTTCAACCCAAACAAATATCAGTGTTTCTGCACATAGTAACTTTAACTGCAGCATCATCAATAACTAGAGTTATATGTTAAATTAATCAATTATAGAGTAATGTGTGTTACTTTTCACACATGCAATGTTAAGCTACAAAAATATAATTGCATTTAAAATTTCTGAACTATAAAGATAACTCTTTTAAATTAAAGCTACGACTCTTGCTAAGGTAGGCTGCAATAACCTTGTTTTAACATACTTTGGATTTTTCAGACTTTCTAAGAAAGAACTTTTTCAGGTTTTTCTTTGCTTTCGACTATCAATGTTTCTATTGAAAACACGGAGTCCACTGCAACTGGTAACACAAAATTTCAAACAATTTTTCCAGTTTATTCAAATAATATTATTCAAAGTAGCTCAAGGGATTGGTAGTACAACGAAACTCACAAAATCAATTAAAATACAACGCATGTTTGTTTGATGTTGACTTCATAAAAGTTTCCATAGGTAGAATGAACAAAAATGCCTCATCTCAAAAACAAGTGCCACGTAGTGGCTAGTACTGCCTTTATTGTATTTTAATTATAGTATTTTAGATTTAATAAAAATAAATGTAAGTTTTGTTAATGGAATAAAAGATACTTACATGCTTTTATATTAATATTAATAATTATTAATCTTATCTCAATTATATTATATAATTATTAATTTTATCTTAATTATATTATATAAAAAATAATTATATATTAAAATTTTAAATATTGTATAGATATTATAAATATCAAACAAAATAAAAATAAAATCAAATGAAAGTATAATATAATTAGAAGAAAAAATTGATAGTTAATTAATATATTTTTTTTAATTCATATATAAATATAATTTAAATAATAATTTTTAAAATTATTTTATATAAAATAAAATATAATTAAAATGAAATGATTATATAAAATAATTATTAATAAGGATTAAATAATTATTATTTAAACATAAAATTTATATAATAGTTGATATGTATATAATTTATGTTATAATATATATTATTAATGCATTATAGGCAGAATTTTTTAAGAAAGTTAATGAAGGTGGAAAAATATTTAAACAAATGCTTATCACTGATTCGTATTATTATTATTTTATTTTCAGCTTCCTTCGCCTCGTTTTACTTGAAAACCCTGCTTTGCGCAACATGTCACGTGAAAAGAGATGCAACAGATTGCTAACAGTGTTAAATCACTTATTTTCGGTTATAAGTATCATAAATTTTTTAATGGGGAAAATTGTTTGAATTTTACTGTCGGAGGACTGCGAAATTGGGAATGAAGGCATGATTTTCATTTCTTAGTAGACAAGTCTGGGATGCACTCAACAATAAGCAAAATAATAGTTTTGTTTTCTTAAAAATAGGCAAAATAGTAGTGTTGTTTTCTTAAAAATAGGCAAAATAATAGTTCACTCTGAAAAATAGCCAAAATAATAGCTCATTTCACTTTTCCTTAAAATCCGTCAATAACACACAACTTTTCAGCCAATCATATTCACAAAAAATATTTTTTCTAATTTATAAAGTTTAATATTTTACAAGTTAACTTTGTAAAATTGAATTTATTTTTTAACAAAAAAAAAATTATTGTTTATGATTGGTTGAAAACCAACTTAATAATAACTAATTAACTAAGAAAAGCAAAACTCATTGCAATAGTATTGCCTAACGGCAAGTACTAATAAATGTCATATTAATGATGTATTTCTCACTATCAATCTAATAAATAAATCATACGGTTGTTATCAATATTGGCCAAGGCATGTCCTAGGTAGCTTGTATGGTTTTAATACATAAGTTTCAAACTTATGAAACCACACTAACAATGGTGTCAAATTTTACAACAATGAAAGAGAATTCCTTAAGTTTTAATCCCATTCAGCAAAATTTTGCCAACAAAAGATCACAGCCTACCAGGAATTTCAACGCCATTATGGGTGCTACACATCTGGAGAATTGGAATTTCTCTGAAAAAAATGTCAAGTAGGACAAGAAGGATTACGGGTTCTCGAGTATCAAAACAAGGATTATCAACCTAAAACCCTACAACTCTAAAAAATGGAAACAACCTATATTTTGGGTTCTTGAGTATCAAAACAAGGATTATCAGCACTTCTACACAAGATGAGAGATCTTTAACTTTATCTTGAAGCAAACAACCTAAACAACCAGAAAATACTTACTCTTCCTAGCTAAAAGAAAATACAAGAATAAGTACACACAAAAGTTAGATTGAATTTCACACAAACGCAGGATAGTATCAATTGAATGAGGAGATTTGTGTTGGAGTTAAGCAAGCATGCCTTTTCTCCAATACTCTTTTTGATTTATATATTGACAAACTTGAAGAATGAATAAATCTGCAAGGAGGCGATGGTATACTTTTGGAAGAGTATGTTGTGAGGCTTCTTTTGTACCCTGATTATCTCATTTTGATTGCTAGGTCCACTCAAGGGTTGCAAGAGCACTTTTATGCCCTTGATCAATTTTGCAAGGAGGTAGGTATGCAAGTTAACACCAATAAGACCAAGATCATGGTCTTCTCCAATAAAAAGAAAAAAGAGCAGCTTAACTTTTATTTTGAAGAGAGTATTCTAGAAGAAGTAACAAAACACGAATACTTTGGGATTGACTTCAACAACAAACACAGCTAGGAAACTTGCAAAAGGAAGAGAACTTTGGAAGGTTGGATAACACTTTATACTTTGCAAAATAGAAGTAGAGAGGTGGATTTATGGGATTGAAAAACTACCTAGATTCTATTTAGGTTCGTAGTAATTCCAATGGTGCTTTGTAGGTATGAACTATGGGCTAGCAACACTTTAGACTTAAAATGAAAGCAAATGGAGAGAGAATCCAAAATGCATAATCACAAGCAAATTCAAATTAAAATCTTTGGTCCCCAATTAGATCCTTCTAGTTCAAATAGGCTCTTTCCTTATTGAAGCCATTCTTATGGTGCATCTCCTAGGATACCTAAAAAAAATCAAAAGGCAAATAAATGGCTCAAGGTTGTCATCGAAGAAGTCTTGAACAAGAAAAAGGAAGTCCTAGATGAAATAAAACTTTAAGTGAATGAGCAAATGAAATATTCACTTGAATGTATGTCCTGATAATAACAAAGAAAAAAAGACTTTTGTTATAGATAAATTCCATAAGTCTGTGTGGGAAAAGGCATTAGGGAGAAAAAGAAATATTACCTTGATGAATTTAACCCCATATATGATCATCAATAAAAGGCCTACATAAGGGCCAATATCCCTTGGAGAGCAAAGATTCTCATAGCTCAAGTAAGGACTAACTCACACCATCTTTCGTGTGAAACAAGTAGATAGAGAGGCCATCAAGTTTGTCATTCTTCATCTCATAGGCATTGCTCATGAGTGTTGGTACCATGGGTTGGTCACCTAGGGTCATAGTTTCATCAATACCTATGATGAATTTAGCAAGAAATTGGTTGAGCAATTTGACAAAAGGACCTTGAATCCATTTTAGGGAGTTGGCTCAACTTAAATAATACAATATTTGTAATGTACCCTTCTCAATAACCACTCCAGAGGATTATTTAGCCTTTATTATTCCTAAAGGCTATAGTTGAAGTAAGGTAATAATATTAAATTAATTATTTATAACTTATGTCAATAAATTAAAATAAAAAGGTAACTTTATTTTTAATTAATTTAATTAAAGTGACTAAAATAAAATAATAAATTATAAAGTCACTTTTGGAAATATTATAATATTCTAGAAGCTTCTTGGAAGATCTTTCTAGAAGATCAAAAAGTTCTTTATAAGGAGTTGTGAGCTAGCCATTTGAGCATACTTGGATTTTACTTCTCATTGCATTTTGGGAGAGCTTGAAGGCTTTTCATGTCCGAGGGTTTGAAGACTCTAGGGCACTGGTTTCGGTTGTGAAATATCAACCCTAGCTGGAGCAAGGGAGATCATTCTAGATTTCCTATAGGAGCTTACTTGGCAAATTTAATGGTCTTTGTAGAGACAAAATTTGAGAGAGTGTTCTGAATTTTGATGGATGTTCATATTGAGTAAGAGGATACTGTAATGTCCCCAATCTAGCCCTACACTCTTTAGTGAGAATTAGCCTATTTTCGGAAACCCGTAGGCTAATCAGAAGTGTAAATTAGGGTTTCCTATTTTATAGGAGGTTCCTTTTGGGCTTTTGAAGGCTTGCATGTAGGTTTTTTGGCAATTTGTTTTTTGGAGCTTTCTAGGTTTTTGGAGAGCTTCAAGGTAAGGTAACATGCATGTTGAAAAAATGACATGCATTTCTCTCTAGTACCTTGCATGCAAAAAAGGTTTATGGGTTTTTTCTGGGTTTTCAGAGATCTCCAGAGTGGTATGACATGCATCTGAATCAATCAACCTTTCCAAACACTTACTATTTATAGTAAGTCATGTTTACTACTCAGTTGGTGTTCAGATGAAGTTTTGCAAACTTACTATTTATAGCAGTTCGCTATTTTTGGTAAGTCTATTTATGGCAGTATCTTTCCAGCAGTAGCTTAGTCATCTCTAGTTCATCTTTCTATTTCAGACAGTGAGGTAATTCAGTTTTGGCGTCCGCTTCTTCCTCTCTTTTGGAGCTAAGTTTCAATACTTAGTCAATTTTCAGTTGTGGCTTTTGAACCCACATGCCTAGTTGATGAATTTATATTGTTTTAAAGTGGGGCCTTTAAGTGGATGTCCAAGTGAGAATTAATATCTTTATTAATGTTTTAAAATGCTCTTAAAGTTGGACACCAAGGGAGGGAATATTAAAGTATTTTAATATTTAAAAAGTGCATTTTTGGAGATGGGTGTCCCAAGAGGAAATTGAAGAGTTTATTTTTGGAGGTTACAAAGTTGATTCAGTTGCCCGTTGAAGCTTATTTATTGATGCTTTGTGCCTTCATTTGTATCTTTTGGAAATTAAACATAATGTTATGCTGCTGAAATATTTTCAAAGCTTGCTTCAAGGAATGCATACCTCTTAGCTTCTTCTTCCAGTCTTTGTACTTGAGAGATAGTACCTAGTTGGACATACTGAAGACTATACTTCACTCAGGAGTGCAGATTGAGCTTCAATTTCTGTTTTATTAAAGCAGATTGTTGTTGTATAATCTGTTTTACTATTGCTTGTTCGTGCTTGGCTATAGCACGTTTTCATTCATAACTCCTTAGGAAAATTTTCTATCATTCTGGATATTGAAGATATCATTTCTACTACCATGGGTGCCCCCTTCCACAAAGTTGCAGATTTTATTGTGAAGTATTCAATTTTCTAGAGCTGGTGGCCCTAGCCTAGGTTCCCAAATTCCATTTCCAGATTCGTCTTGGGAAGCATGCACAATAATCTAGAGCTATTTGTGATTGCATCTTGCCTTGTTCTTGGTCGCCCAGCTCTTAGCTTCCATTTGCATTCAATTTCAGCCTTTTTGGAGGTGTTTGGAGAGAGTTATGAGCATATTGGTGAATTTCTTACACGCTGATCTAATTTTCTGTATTTACTGTTTCTTATCAGATCTGTTATACTGTTTATTATAGGCTAAATTTTGATCATAAACATTGTATTGCAATTAAGGAAAATGTCCCTAACATTCTAATGTATCAAACTATAATGTTGTGTAGCTGAAACGTCATCATTTGTAAGGCTGATTAGTAGTACTAACAGCTGTCATTTAATTTCTGCACTTTATCTTTGTAATTACTCCCACTGAAGAAGTGGTTGAGTCTTATTTTACTTTCAACACATATTGTCTAAATATCCCCCCGCTGAATAAATGGTAGTGTGGATTCTTGGCCGGCTTGCGGCCATATTAATTGTAATAGCTTCGCTCCCGCTAAATAAGTAGTTGAGCCTTCATGGTCGGTTATCCGCCCACTCTTTGTATTTCCAGTATTTACTTTCTTAGATGGTTGGCTAGTCGCTTGCAACATTTATTTCATATCAGACTCCAATCAAATGAAGGGTTAGTAATATCATTAGTAATGATACTATAATCCAAAGCCAAAAAAAAATAGCTCGAAGGGTGGGGAGTCCACACACATTCATCCTCTCTGAAAAGACAACAAAAGTTACAATCTGCATTATGCTTTAGAAATTGATCCGTCAAATCATTCCTCTCTTCTTGCCTCCCAATCAACTATAAAAGAAAATATTTCCATTTAGGCATTATACCATTCCACTTTGTATAACCATGCAACTGCATACTGCTCAACATTATTAGTTGACCCATTAGACTGGAAAAAATATGGAGAAAATACAGTGGAGGGCCATCCTTCCATTAGTCTTTCCTAAAATTAACCCTTTTACCATTTCCCACTCTCCAACATAAACCTTGTTTGAGCAGATTTCTGATTTTCAGAAAATTGTTCCAAATGAGGGAGCCATAAGGAAGAGAGGGAGAAGATAGGAAACAACATTGATCTCTATTCTCCATATACTTAGCTTTAACAATAAAGCACCAATCTTTATCACTCACAAGAAGGTTCTAGCCAAACTTAGAAAGTAAAGCTTTGTTAAAGGGTTGTAGCCTCCTAATCTCTAATCCTCTGTTCTTTTAAATTTTGCGGACAATCTCCCAATTCAGAAGAGCAATCCTCTTCTTTTCTTTAGTACTTGTCCATAGAACTTTTTTCTGAATTTTCTTAATCCTCTTTGCCATCAAAGCAAGAATCTTGAATAAAGAAATATAATAAAAAGGAACATTTTGTAAAGAAGCTTTAAGCAATTAATACTCTCCAACTTGACTTGGTAATTTTCCTTTCCATCCAACCAACTTTTCCTAGACTCTCTCAACAATGCCATTCTAGGAGTTATTTGTCAATTTCTTAGTAGACAAAGGGAAACCAAGATAGGTAGCAAGCAGATCGGCCCGTTGGCACCCTAGAATTCAAACAATCTTATTTTTTAGAGCAGCTTCAATATTGAAAAAATAGAGAACAACCTTGGTGTAATTAATATATGGGCCAGAAGCTTTAGCATAATTATTCAACAAAGTTTTCCATTTCCTATCTTCCACAATTGAAGAAGCCCCAAAAAGGATGGTATCATCCACAAACTATTGGTGAGATGGAAGTAATGAACAAGCGGTGTTAACCCCCTTAAAAACTCTACTATCAATCAATTTTTTCAAAGTTTCTTCCCAATACTTCAGCAACAATAATGAAAAGATAAGGGGAGATAGGATCACCTTGTCTTAGACCTCTACCAAATGAAAAAAAAACCCTAGAAATACCATTAACCATGATAGAGCATTTAGGCGTTGTCACACATTCTTTAATCATCTGAAGAATCCTTCCTTTGAACCCAATTTTTTGCAAAACAAGCAGCAATAAAGACCAAGACACTCTATCATTAAATTTGAAATGTCTAATTTTAGAGTCATTCCAGGTTTTTTAATGTTTTCCATAGAGTGAATGGTTTCATGAATAGTGAGGACAGCATCCAAAATTTGCCTCCTTGGAAAAAAACCTTTTTCAATCTGGGAGATAAGAAGGTGGAAGAAAGGTTTAATTCTATTAACAACTAGTATTGAGAAGATTTTATAAACAGTATTACACAAACTTATAGCTTTGAAGCTCACTAAATTGGTCACTCTTTTTAGGCACCAAAACAATAAAAGTATTATTGAGTTGTTTCAAAATTTTACCAGACCTAAAGAAGTCTCTAGCAGCTGCTACAAGTTCTTGTCTAATCATTTCTTAGAAATCCTAGAAGAAAGGATGAAACCCATTAGGACCAAGGGCCTTATAAGCTCCAAAGGAGAAGATAGCAACCCTCACTTCTTCCTCAAAGATATCCCTCTCACTTAACCATTAGGAATCACTTAAAAAAAATCATGCTAACATCATATATCCTCTAAGTTATCTTGAAGGGTCTCCTTAAAAAAGGAAACAATAGCATTAGCAATTTGATCATTAGTATTTCGAATGCTACCATCCGAATTGATCAATTTTCTAATATTATTTCTCCTTTTGTGCTTAAGGGTAGACTGATGAAAAACCTTAGTATTCGCATCTCCTTATGTAAGCCATTAAATCCTTGACTTTTGCTTCCAAAAATGTCTTCTCCAATCATGATTCCATGCCATTCCTCTCTAAGGTCTTTCCCTTACGAACAAGTCTCCATATCACAAGCTCCAACAACCATTTTGTCTTAAAGGTCACTAAGATCTTTAGATAGTGTTGGCGTAACAACTAACACCTCTGGAGTAGAAGTTGTTATGAACAGCCTATGCACACTACGCAATGAGTGCTCTTCAAATTATGGAGGGGAAGCTCCCTCGTTATGCTTTGACAAATGTACTTGCAAAGGAAAATAAGCTAAAACTATGTCCTGTCTTTTTGTTTCAGCTGCTAGAGGCACAAGGCTTTCTTGAAAGAACTTACACGTTGCAGCTGAGTTTTCTCTGGTTTCGCAAATCAACTAAACTACAACTTATATCTATCCAATCTCCTCAGGAAAACAGAGCAAGAGGAAACGGAGCAAGGTTATGACTATCGGACGATAAACGCATTCAGATTCTCTACTTGAAGGCAAGGTGGCGCAACTATCATCTCAATCTGAACAAGTTTATTAAGCACAAAACAGATTTGAGAATTTGCTATGATAATCTTATGAAACCCTATGTGGCATAACACTCAATCAGCATAGTAAAGACTCATAAACAGCTTTTATCATCAAAATCTTTGTGAAACCCTATGTGGCATAACACTCAATCGTAATGACAAAAGATTCACAAAACAGATTTTCCTAATCTAAGAGAAGATTCACCATGAAAACTTTATGAAACCCTGTGTGGCATAACACTCGATCAGCATAGTAAACACTTCACAAAACGGTTTTATCATGACAATCTTACGAAACCCTGTGTGGCATAACGTTCGATCATAACAATAAAAGATTCACAAGACAGATTTCTCTAAACTATGGAAGAATCCAGCATTACAATCTTTCGAAACCCTATGTGGCATAACAATCAATTGCAATAATGAAGACACATGAACAAATACCATAAAGAGCAATATTGAGGGCAAGGTAGGCGCAGCATATATTTCTCTCTCAAGCAAAAGTTATTTACAAATGAGCAAAAGCTCTTATTTATATACATCAAGGTGTAGGTAACCCTAAAATCACCTTGAGTTCACTACAGTTCTTGCAATGCATGCAAGTTATGCTAACCCTAATGAAGTAAACT
This sequence comes from Sequoia sempervirens, assembly GCA_007258455.2. Classification (NCBI taxonomy): domain Eukaryota; kingdom Viridiplantae; phylum Streptophyta; class Pinopsida; order Cupressales; family Cupressaceae; genus Sequoia; species Sequoia sempervirens. The sequence goes on from VDFB02340319.1 coordinate 39,219, forward strand.
ATACGTTAACGGGCAACTACCCTCAGTTTAACGGTACAAATAACCTAATTGGACAATGTGCAAGCATGCACGTCCTTATTTAAAGCAAAGTTAACTGGAACTACCTTCAGTTAACTGGAAACCCTAACCCTAACTCCTGTGTTGATAACTCCGAGGATGAGATAAGCATGTGTTAAGTCAGCAAGTGAACTGAAGACTGGAAGTCTAGTTAACTGCTGCTCAGGACTCAACCCTAGAAATTAACTGCACGTTCTAACTGACAGATCACTCCATGTCAACTCGGTCTAACACTTCGACCAAGAACTCATCGATCTCCCTGTCATCTGGCACTTTGATGCTGCTAAAAATAACAGTCTGCTTCTTTAGTTCTCTGCCACTTTCAGTAATTGTGTGCACACCATCTTTGCATTCTTCAGTCGCCTTTCTCAAACTGGCTGCAATCACTGAAACATTTTCTAATTTTGGCGCCCTAGGTTCACCTTCAAGGCTGTCAAAAATCAGCTTCTCGAATTCCGCTTGAACTTTTTCCAACTCAACATACGTGCCATCTTCGAGAAGATAATGACACGGGATCTGAACAACGAAGCCACTGACAAGTGCAAGCACTCCAACTACGTCATCCTTCAGTGAAAATAACTTGGAAGAGATTTTCTCACATATTTCTGTTCTGAGAAGGTGCTGCTCTTTCCAAGTGAAGACTTTCTCTTGATCTTCGATCTCCTCCAAAGCATCGCATGCAACTGATAACTGAGATACAAGAACGCGATCCTTTGCCAAGCTCTCTGCAACTGCAATATCCAGTAACTGAATACCCTGACGGAGTTTGTGTGCCTCACTCCTCAACTGATACAAATCTGCAAGAAGAGTTTTACCAGCAGCAACTAAACTGTCAATCCAATCATCCAAAAGTCTGCCATGACTGACCAACTGATCCAATTTTCGTTTCTCTGCAGGTGTGTGCCGAGTAAGAACAGGTGCTCTATTTGGATTCCCATGAACAAGATCAGAAATGTATTGACGAAGTTGACTAATTTCAGTTTTGAGTAAAACCTTATCTTTTCCATCCTTCGTGATACGCTCTTCAAGATTATTGGTAACAATCTTAAGAAGAGATACATCTGTCTCTCGTGTGGTCCTGCCAAGATTTGCCTTAGTGAATGTAAAATCACCCACTTCGACCTCGTCCAAGCTTTTACCTTCTGGAGGCACTGCAACTTCTATCACAATCTCTGATTCAGGGGTCTTTTCGATGTGCACTTGTTTCTTAATCTTCTTGTTTGATCTCCTCTGATAGGGCTCACCAAACTCTGACAAATCAAGGTTGTATGACGGTTCACGCCTTTGTCTCCCCAAAGACTTCTCGAGCCAACAAGACTGAACAATATTTTCAATTCGCGGAGAGACTGTCCCTGATGTATCAACCTGTGGTGTTTCAGTCGTCTCCGATCCTGCTTGAATTTGTGGCTCGGGCTCAGAATCTATATCAATAGGCGGAACGTGAGGTGAACTAGGAAGTGAAACGTGAGGCTCAGTTTGAATAACTGTCTCTGTTGGAACTTCAGGAATACTCTCAATTTGTTTCTGCTTCCTTTTACCAGTAGCTCTTTTCCCTGTGTTTCCACTGAGTCTAACTCCTTCCGGAGGTATGATAATGGCTTTAACTCTGGGTTTTGCTCTAGAAGTAGAAGGCAATGACGAGAAATCCTTTGGCGGCTCTGCTACAGGAACTGACTTTCGCGTTCGCTTGCTCTCCAAGAACAACTTACTAGTCTTGATGATTGATCTGGAAACCTCTTCAATGGAAGTATTCTCCTTAGCATACCAATCAGGTGAGCGAAGTGGCTGCCTAGCAACTTGATCCTTAACATAAGAATTGAGAAGAACTTCTCCATCATCATCCGACAAACCATCAACATCTTCTGACAAGTAATCAGAGAGCTGACCAACAGTAAGTCTACAATAGTGACGACGACGAACTTCAAATTCATCTTCACAATTTGCCCAGAAGTCTTCAAGTGCTGGCGCATGTGCAATCCCTCGCTCTAACCGATTTGCATAATGACCGAGAGGATCATAAGAACACCTCTCAGTATAAGGCTTGAATTTGAACCTTTCTATCTCAGTAGACATACGCCTGGCATCTGTTGCTGCATCACATGTGAAAATTCCCAATGAGAATGGAAAATTTGCCGCAGCCTTATGACGACTACGGAGAAAGAAGTGAACGTGCTGCATTTGCCTGAGAAACTCCATAAAGACAATCTTGTCTGACGGATATCTCGGTAACATCAGAGGCTCTCCAACGTAACCATAAACTCGGAGGTACGTGAAAGTAGGAAACTGTATGAACCAATCTGCCCAAGTCTCCATTGCTGATTTGGCCTCGGCTGAAATACGAATATGCATCTCATCATCAAGATCTCTCACGGTTCTCATGGCAAAGTGATCATTCACCACTCGGAAGTCCTGCTCAGACTGAGAAAACTCTAGCTGTGGATAATACTCATGAATATGCTGAACACCGAGAGTACCATTGGTTTTAAGAAGTCTGAAATTACCTTGAAATGCCACCAAGTAAACCAAATAAGATATCATGTGAAACTCGTGATGCTTGAGAAAGTTAGAAATCTGCTGATGTAAGCAATCACTAATTAACATAGCCCAGTCAAAACGCTCTGTGCCATCAAGGATTCTGGTAATCAGGTAGAACATCCATGGACGGAAAGTATTAGCATCTGACTGGCCGGTAACTCGATTGAGTAAGGTGATCAAAACAGCAACTTCTCCTTTAAATTCACCACGACCAACCTTCTTAGGCAAGTTAGTTTTCTGAATTGTCAACCATTTCTGAGCAACCTTTCTCTGTGAACGTTGATGATCAGCATCCCATATCTTCTCACAAGCTTCAAGATCAACAGTAAAGTTATCTGAGCGAGGAGAAATAGCAAAACATCTTTCTATGTCCTTCGGCTTGAGACTGCAAACCACTCTTCCATCAACCGATCTAATCTGTCGTGAAGACGAGTCATAATGCTTAATGCAAGCAAGTACGAACTCAAGATCGAAGATAGAAACAGGAATGGATGCCGCTGCCAGCAACCCGGAACGCTCAAGATTCCTTATCGAATTGCTGCTAACACCTTCTAAACTGCTCAGATTGACCACTGGATAAACATGGTTTAGGTCCGTATCTGAAGTCTTGGTGAAATTATGTGTAAGGACTGATTTCACCTTGTAATCAATGAGATTGAACTGCATTTTGAAAATGGTGACTTTTGACTGTAAAGTCGAATATGTTTGAAGAACTTTCTGAAAAACACTGAACAAGGCTAAAAATAGCTTCTGACAGGAGAAATTTTCGAAGAAATTCTGGAACATGGGTTTTGTGCACAACTGAATTCTGAACAAACCCAGATAGCTGGATTTTGGAAAAAATGTGATTCAAGCCCACATGCAAAGAAATTCTCGGAAAAAGGCTCAGAGCTTCAGAATGAAGGCTACGGGGCGATTTTCTCGAAAAAATCTAAGTGGGTCTTGTTGCAAACGCTGAAATATAAGAACCCAGATGATCAAATTCTGAAAATGTGTTGAATTACTCTGGCATGCGAAGAAAGTACCTAAGGTGAGAAATAGAAGAAATAAGACAGAAGATAGAAAGTTTTGCTTGTCTGCTTCTGAAAAATCTACAAATCTCTTCTTCGAATCTTTATAAAACTTGCATGCAAAGTAGAAATAAAGTCTAGAATCGACTTCCTCTGAAGAATCTGAGCTCGTAGCTTCGAAGAACGCTGAAAACGGACACCTGAATCACCTTAAGCTTGCTGGTCGCTCAAGAAAATACAAGCTTCAGAGCAAAAGATGATGCAATAATGGACGCCACTCTTGAAATATATAGAATTTCATCATAAGAAATTCGTACTAAAGCAAGCATGCATTAAAAATGGCGCTTGGCTTCTTATTGGACCTCATAATAGTTAACTAAAGGTCGAACAAGCTCAATAAGTGGACGTGCTTTAGGGTTTGCCCTTTCAACACTTCAGTTGAACTCATCATGTGATTTTAGCTTCAGTTAAGACTTGTCTTAAGTTCGCCATCTTCAAATTTGCCTTGGATTCATCAATTTGACCTAAGGCGTGCCCTTTAGATAGCTTCAGTTAACAACAAGAATAAGATAAGAGTTCGCCATCTTCATGCAAAGAATAAGCTAAAAATAGCGACCCTTTTGGAAGTTCAGTTTGGCCTTCAACAAGTGCGCCAACTTCACATGCTTTAATCAATTAAAATCTAAAAATAGCAACCCTTTTGAACTAAAGTTGCCTTCCTTAAAAAGTGCATAGCTTCACACAAAAATGCTTCACTTTTCAACCTTAAATATGGCGACCCTTTTGAAACTCAAGTTGACATGCAAATTCGCCATACTTCACAAATCTTATGCTTCATGCTTCACAAAATAATGCTTCATCAAAATATGGCGTCCCTTTTCATGACTTCAGTTAACATGCAATGAAGCGCCATCTTCACAATCTTGACCAAATTCGCCATGCATGCAAACTTCAGTTGACTTTTAGTGATAATCTTCAGTTAAACTGAACATGCAATCAAGTTAACTCAACATGCAAGGTAGTTAACTGAACATGCAAACCAGTTAACTGAACATGCAAACTGAAAGATTTCTCCACATGCCAATATATGAACTGAAGATGACAACCCAGAAATCGTTCAGTCTAACTGCAGTCAGAACTCCAGTTAAGGCGTCCATTCAACTCACTTTCGAAAATTCAAATTTGAACTCTTGAGCGAATTCCAGACTTAGCCAAATTTCATGAAAATTTAGGCTAAAACCTCTGCCGGGACCTCTGTTCATCCTCTGACACTGGTTGACTGACTTCTCCGATTGACTGGCTGACAGGTGCATTGCGGAGCTGAGTAAAAACTGATCAAATGATATCTTGACACTGCACGTCATAAAGCCGACATCCCCGAGAGGCTCAAAATCCAGCTTTGAAAGGCTGCGCTTTTTCTCCGGCTGATGCAGAATTTTGACCGCATCTCTCGAGCGAAGGAAAAACAAAATCCTTCATAACTACCCGGTTTTATCAACTTCCGGGCCGGAACTTCGAGGTTCAGCTGCTGGCCGTTACTGCCGCGGCGGTTTTGCAAAGGAGCCACATTCCCGAGAAAACATCATCGAGAAGAGTGAAAAACATGCTTTTCAAAGTTTAACTCTTTCATTCGAACTTAACCACATTCGGAAGCGACAAAATAATATAAAACTTCCAGCACATAAGCTGACGAGGACATCTTACGGTCGGCGGAGCGGGCTTAGCGGAAAGGCTGAGAGCGTAGCTCTGGACACGATGAGCATCACGAAATCATGAAGAAAGCTTTAAAAGACACAGCGAAAAGCTTGGAAGCCTTTCTCTCAAAATGCTCTTTTACTTTCCTACGATATTAGTTTGACTAAGATTTGACCAGGTTTTGACCTCGGGTCGAGGAAGCGGCGCCGGCAACTTCAGATTCACCAGCCGGATCGTCAGCAAGCTCGAACGAATGTGAATAAACATCTTGGGGGGCATTCAGTCAAAAACCTACATCTGGCACCTCAAAAAGATGGGCGCCTTTCTGAAAAGTTGCGCTTTTCTCCAGTGTTAGCCAATTCTTGCTTTCGCCTTGATTTGCATTGTATCTTCTGTACTTGAACAAAAGCAGGATTGTTTGTGATAGCTTGATAGCTCACTGAAGGCGGATGCTTAGGACAAAATGTCTGCTGGAGGTGACAAACCTTAAAAACAGGATCTGAACCCCTAAAAGATAGGGCGCCTATTTCAAAATGTGCTCCCTTCTCTAGAGATAGAAAATTTTGATGATTTTCCTTCAGATTTTCATTTTTCTTAAATCTCTTCGGTAACAGACTGACATAGTACTGACACCAACTCCATATTTAAAACCCCCAAAAATGACCATTTGACGACACTTTAACAAGATTTAGACTCAATTAAGCAAAATGCCTTAGTGAAGCAAAAATTTTGGTTTTGGGTACAACATTAGGCTCCGTCTGGTGACCATGTCGGATACTTACGGCATAGGAGATCCCTAGAATCTCAGTGTTTCGTAGACTAGTGACTTTATAAGTTGGGTATATGGAGTCAGGACTTTCCTAATCACCTAAACATTAAAAGTTCCTAAAAACTTAACCTAAAAATCACCTAAAACAAGACTACTTAAATCACCTATAACACGACAAAACATCACAGAACGGGGAAAAACATAACTACATAACGATAAAACATAAAAATACTTACAAAATATTTACAACATCACTCCTCCCCCGGAAGGTTGAAGTGCTTAAGATATTGCCCGCTATAAGGAAGCGGGAAGAGCCTCCCATCCTGATGTGAAAGAATATAAGTGTTCTCTCCTGCTGATTCATGAATCTGGAAGGGCCCTAACCATAAGGAATCAAATTTTCCATGCATTCCTTTTGGCTCATGCCTTTTGTCCCACAAAAGGACTTGATCTCCAATTTGAAAGTCTCTGTGACGAGCTTTCTTATCAAAAATTCTCTTCACTCTTTCTTGATGCTGAGTGATTTTATCGACAACCTCCGTCCTTTCTTCTTGAAGTTTCATCAGGAGCAAAATTCTCTTCTGAATAGGATCATGAAATTCTTCATCTTCCACTGCTGATGCCAACTGCAAAGCAGATAATTCTAATGTAATGGGCAGAATAGCTTCTGTACCATACAAAAGTATAAAAGGCGAGGTGCCAATAGCTCTTTTAGGAGTTATACGATCAGCCCAAAGAGCGTCATATAACTTAGTATGCCAAGTTCGCTGATTTGACTCAACCAACTTGCGTATAATTGTTACAATGTTCTTATTGGATGATTCGGCCTGTCCATTACCCTGAGGGTAATAATCTGATGAATGTGACAGCATGATGCCGTGATCAAAACAAAAACTCAAAATCTCCTCTGACGAGAAGCAAGTAGCATTATCAGTAACAATTTTCCGAGGAACTCCGAAGCGAGAAATGATATTCTCCTTTAGAAAGCTGCAAACCACTTCGGACGTAGCTCGTTTAGTAGGAATTGCCTCAACCCATTTCGTAAAATAATCTGTCGCTGTAAGGACAAACACATGCCCCTTACTGGAAACTGGATTGACAGGTCCTACAAAATCAATACCCCACTGCTGAAATGGAGCGTCAATAACAACTGGCCTGAGTGGAAAAGATGCCAATTTCACTTTACCAGCAAACTGCTGACATAGCTGACATTTGTACACCCAATCATATGCATCACGAAACATAGTTGGCCAATAAAACTGTGCTCGTAGAATCTTAAATGCAGTGACCCTTGATGAAAAGTGTCCTCCGCATGCCTGATTATGAAAAGCTTCTAACAACCTTCGCTGCTGATCCTTTCCGACACATAATAGGAAAGTTCCGTCAAGGCCACGCTTGTACAGAACGTTATTAACTAGCACAAAATTCTGTGCTTTCAATTTTAATGTTCTTTTCTGCTGTTTGTCCATGTGACGTGGACATTCTCCATACGTTGAATAATACCATAATGGTGTGTACCATTCTTCTGCAGAATTAACTAGTAAGACCAAAGGTAGGTCTTCTTCAATTTCTTTTTCTAAACCAATTCCACCATTGCTCTTGAACTTGCGATCTCCATCTTCCGCCAACAATCTGCAAAGACCTTGCCCGCGAACAAGCTTGGTAGGCTTAATCTCCAGATCATATTCTTGAACTCTCGCGATCCAATTCCCTCTTTTCGTACCCATCTCCTGCTGAGTAAGTACACTTTTTACTGCTGGATCGGTGACATACACCGTAGTATGTGAATTCAAAAGATAAAATCTGAAATTCTTGACAGCTCTGACGACAGCATAAGCGTTCTTCTCGATCTGGGAATAACGCATCTCAGCATCCTTAAAATTAGCACTCATAAAAGCAATAGGAGATTCACCCTCCTCGCTGAGTTTCTGTGTCAAAATGGCAGACAATGAATGTTCCGACGCGTAACAATAAAGAATGAAATCTTTTTGAAAGTTAGGCCGAACTAACACTGGTGCATTTGCAATAGCTTCTTTAATCTTAATAAAGGCCTGTTTGCCTTCGTCCGTCCACACAAATGTAGACGTCTTCTTCATCATTGCTGAAATCTCCTTCGTCAGCTCTGAGAAATCAGGTACGAACCTTCGGATAAAGTTAACTTTACCGAAAAAGGAGTGCACCTGCGTTTTGCTTGTAGGGAGAGATAGGTTTCTGATTGAATCCACCCGATTCGGATCTATTCTGGTACCTTCTTTGGAAACGATATGACCAAGTAACTTGCCCTCCGTCACCGCAAAGATTGTCTTCTTCGGATTCAAAGATATTTTATGATACCTACATCTCTCGAACACTTTCACAAGGTGTGAAAAATGATCACTCCGTTTATCTGAAAAAACGGTTAAGTCATCAAGATAGACGACTATGATCTTATTCCTAAGATCCCCAAACGCTAAATCCATGGCTCTTTGAAAAGTAGCACCGGCGTTGATAAGGCCAAAAGGCATCCTCTCATAAGCAAACGTTCCCCACGGCGTGGTGAAAGCTGTCTTGATCTGATCCTCCTCAGCCACTGCAATCTGATTGTATCCGGAAAAACCATCAAGAAGTGATAGCATTTCCGATCCGGTAACTGTCTGCAATGTATGCTCCATGATTGGTAAGGGATAATTGTCCTTCAAGGACGATTGATTCAAGTTCCTGAAATCAACGCAAATTCTGATTTCTCCATTCTTCTTGCGCACAGGAACAATATTTGACACCCAGGTGGAATGATGAATAGGAAAAATTATTCTGGAGTCCACCATCTTCTGAATTTCCGCATAGATAGTATCTTGAATTCGCGGATTGTAATGTCTTTGTTTCTGCCTGAAAGGCTTCACTTCAGACTTCAGCGGAATTGTGTGAGACAATTCAATGGGTGTGAAGACTTTTAAATCTTCATATGACCAGGCAAAAACATCCTTGTATTGCTTGAACAAGGCGATAAACCTCTCAGTTTCTTCGGAAGTACAACATTTTCCCAAATTCACAAACCGAGGCTTGTCTTCAGTACCTATGTTGACTTGACTATATTCTGACGAAGTATTCACCCCTGACCTCTTCTGATCTTGGATGTAACGATCATGCCTGTCAAAAATATCCTCCAAGGATACAAAACCTTTAGGAATCTGATTTCCTTTCAATTGTATGATTCCAGATTCTATAACCTCAGATTCTTCAGTAATTGACTCTCTGTGAGGAGTTGAACTCCCTTCAAAGAACAATTCTTTGTAGTTATCTCCCATGACGAGAAACTCTTTAATATCTTCATCATCACTGAAGACTTGCCAGTTGTCTGAATTATCAGGAACAGCTGGTCTATAGATGAGCTCAATAGCAAATGAGTTCTGACGAAAGTCAGAGTTAGGCATAAAAAGAGCGGCTGAAACTGCAAGCGCATCAGCTTTGCTATTGTTCATTCTTGAAATGTATTTGATATTAAATGCATCGAACCAATCGATTGCATTCCATACTCTCTGCCTATAGTTCTGGAGACGATTCTTTCTTACGTGAAATTGATCTCTGACCTGCTTTACGATCAGCTCTGCATCTCCTTCAACTTGAAGCAGCTTGATTCCCATATCCTTCGCGTTTTTGAGACCTAACAAAAGCGCCTCATATTCTGCAGTATTATTAGTGCAATCGAATTGCAACCTATATGCAAAAGGATATAAACGACCTTCGGGAGAGATAATCACTACTCCCGCTCCGGAACCTGAAGTCGAACAACTGCCATCAAACTGCATCGTCCACACCTTCGATTCTTCTTCTGATAATTCGGTGGAAAGTGCAAAATTTTGACAATCATCTGTCACTTCAGACACCATAGCGTATGTGCCTGGACCCGTATCTTGATACAACACTTGAGCATGTGGGTCCTGGGACTTAACCACTGTAAACTTTGATTTGGTTTCCGGCTCTAATTTAAAAGTACCTTTCTTTAATGGAATTGTCGCGAACGACCAATCCATCTGTATTTCTCCTCCAAGATCCTTGCAAAAACTTCTACTAAGTAACATCCCGTAACTGGTAGGAATATCAGCTACAAGGATAGTCATCATAATCTTCTTCTCTGGACAAGACGCTAGCCTCACTTGCGCATCTTTGAGTTGACCAACTAACGGCACCGGTTTAGACTCAAGTGAGTAACACTTTTCCTGAGTCGGGGTACATGAAAGTCCCAACGCATTCATAATTTGTAAGGGCATTACGTTGTCCGAAGCTCCACTGTCAATTATGCAATTGCTCAGCTTGAAACCTCCTATATATAGAGATATATAAAACGGCCTCGGCTTCTCTTCTGCAGGAACTGAGGATTGTAACAATGTCGGCTGAACGACATTCTTCTTCTTAAGAACGTTCAAGATCCTATCCAACTGTTCTGGATGATCTTGTAAATACTCCAGCTGAGATATCTGTACCTTCGTCTTCATCATGGAAGAAACGATGTCAAAGCTTGCTGAAGACGTATCTAAAGCCGCTGGCAAGATATTTTCTTGTGAAGGTTTTTGATTGGAAGTAGAAACTACTTCCTTTGCTTTTGTATTCAAATTCCGTTTTTCCTCTTCCTCCTGTGCTTTAAAATGTTGAGCACGTGTGAACACAGGTGAGGTGATATTCTCATGATTCACTGCAAGAGAAAAATAACGGGATTCTTCTTCTTCTTCATTAACGGGTTCTCGATCAAAATATCCCGTTGCGGAGTCGCCATCAAACTCGTCTGGCTGTGAAGAGACGACATTTGAACTGGTAGGTATGAAATCTGAACTAGGAGCAGAATCGGCAAATCCCATGAGCTGATTCATTCTTTGATTTTCCGGACAAGTAGTGCCGGTATGCTCTGCTGAATCATGGAAAGTGCAAAAGACCGTAACCTTTTCAGCTTCATTATTTTGTCTCGGTTGTCCTTGCGGAAACTTTGACTTGAAATTATTGTACGGCTGAAAGTTATTCCTTCTCGGCTGATAAGCTGGTTGTGATTGAAAAGGTGGTGAGGGCAAGGCTGGTTGCCCTTGAAGTGGTGACTGCCGTTTTAGTATCGTCACCTCGTTTGCTACCTTCTGTAGCAACGGATCGGCCGACGCTTGCACGAGCGGCCTAATCGAATCATCTTTCATCTTGCCGGTTGTAATCATATTATCTTCAAGCTTGATTGCTTCTTCCTGAAGGCGTGTTAAATCATCTTCTTCGGCTATCTTCAAGAAAAAGGCAATTTCTGACGGCAATGCGTTGATGAAAGAACTCATCAAAATCTCATCAGATGGATTCAAAGTATGAGAAAGGCGTGTAACAAGGCGATTAAACCTTGCCACGAATTCTCTCATCGGTTCATGCTTTTCCATCTTCGAATTTGAAAGTTGTGCAAATAATCTGTGATTGTCTTCGGCAGGCTTGAATCTTGCCAAAAACTTCTCACTCATGACGGCCCAACTGGTGATAATTCCTGGCTCAAGATTATTGAACCAATCTGCTGCGTTGTTTTCAAGAGTCTCCACGAAAAGACGAACGGCGATGTCCTCATGTCCAACATGCAAAACGGAACAAGCCGCCGTGAATGCTGATAAATGTTCATCTGGATGTTTTGAACCATCGCCATGAAATCTCGGGAAAAACTTGCGTGATCCCTTGGGCAATTCATGATGTCCTGGTAAAGCCAACGGTCCAATATTGTCACCCCAAGGCAAGGGGACTGGACGTCTTGCGTTTCTTGCATTACGACCGTTGTGATCTTCACCATTGTTGTTGTTATTAATAACACGATCACCCATCTCTGCAAATGGAGTGGGAGATTCTTCTTCTAAGATTTCTGATTCAGTAAACTGATCAGGAGCTTCTTCAAACACAGGATCTGGCTGTATAGGAGGATTTCTTCTCCTTCTTCTAGTGTAAACTTGATAAGCCAGGATGCTTAATCCCACGCGGGAGGTGGCAAAACTGGTCTACCTGCTGCAAGATCCGCTTTTTCTTCTTCTTTATCCAGAGTAGTAGCTGCGTTTCTCCACTGAGATGTAGATGTATGATTTTCAAAAATAAAAGTGCGCAAGCTACTGATGATATCTGACTGTTCTGCTTCGATGAATGCTAAATTCGGCTGAATAACAGGCGGACTTAGTTCTGGTTGTTGAACTGGAGCAGTAGGACGCCAGATAGTCATATCCGTGACATGTATGAAGTTATTTCAAGGCCTCGTGCCCCACGGTGGGCGCCAGAAAGAACTGTTGGCGTAACAACTAACACCTCTGGAGTAGAAGTTGTTATAAAGACAGCCCTATACACCTACATGAAGGTGCTCTTCAAATTATGGAGGAAGCTCCTGGTTATGCTTTGACAATTCTTGCTTACAAAGGAAAATGGCTAAAACTATGTCTGTCTTTTTTTGTTTCCAGCTGCTAAAGGCACAAGGAGCTTTCTTGAAAGAACTTACCGCGATTTGCAGCTGAGTTTTTCTACTGGTTTTAAAGCAAATCGCTAAACTACAACTTATATCTTTATCCAATCTCCCAGGAAAACAGAGCAAGAGGAAACGGAGCAAGGTTATGACTATCCGACGATAAACGCATTCAGATTCTCTACTTGAAGGCAAGGTGGCGCAACTATCATCTCAATCTGAACAAGTTTATTAAGCACAAAACAGATTTGAGAATTTGCTATGATAATCTTATGAAACCCTATGTGGCATAACACTCAATCAGCATAGTAAAGACTCATAAACAGCTTTTATCATCAAAATCTTTGTGAAACCCTATGTGGCATAACACTCAATCGTAATGACAAAAGATTCACAAAACAGATTTTCCTAATCTAAGAGAAGGTTCACCATGAAAACTTTATGAAACCCTGTGTGGCATAACACTCGATCAGCATAGTAAACACTTCACAAAACGGTTTTATCATGACAATCTTACGAAACCCTGTGTGGCATAACGTTCGATCATAACAATAAAAGATTCACAAAACAGATTTCTCTAAACTATAGAAGAATCCAGCATTACAATCTTTCGAAACCCTATGTGGCATAACAATCAATTGCAATAATGAAGACACATGAACAAATACCATAAAGAGCAATATTGAGGGCAAGGTAGGCGCAGCATATATTTCTCTCTCAAGCAAAAGTTATTTACAAATGAGCAAAAGCTCTTATTTATATACATCAAGGTGTAGGTAACCCTAAAATCCCCTTGAGTTCACTACAGTTCTTGCAATGCATGCAAGTTATCAAACCTAACCCTATTGTGAAGTAAACTATAAGTTCAGCGGGCAACTACCCTGAGTTTAAGCGTTTCGGAAATAACCTAATTGGACAATGTGCAAGCATACGTCCTTATTTAAAAGCAAAGTTAGCGGAACTACCTTGGGTTAAAGCTTTGGAAACCTAACCTAACTCACGTGGTGATAACTCCGAGGGATGAGATAAGCATGTGTGCGGTCAGCAGAGTGAGCCGAAGGCGGAAGTCTAGTTAAGCTGCTGCTCGAGTCAACCACGAAATTGGCTGCGTTCTAAGCGGCAGGTCACTCAATAATCAGCTTCGGTCCTAGCTGCAGCCAGAACAAAGCCGATCTCCACATCCCGGCTTTTGATGCTGCTAAAAATAACAGTCTGTTTCTTTAGTTCTCTGCCACTTTCGGTAATTGTGTGCACACCATCTTTGCATTCTTCAGTCGCCTTTCTCAAACTGGCTGCAATCACTGAAACATTTTCTAATTTTGGCGCCCTAGGTTCACCTCCAAGGCTGTCAAAAATCAGCTTCTCGAATTCCGCTTGAACTTTTCCAGCGCCTCAGCATGCGTGCCATCGCCGAGAAAATAATGACGGGATGGTTTCGCCAAACCGCTTTGACAAGTGCAAGCTACTCCAACTTCGTCATCGCCAGGTGAAATAACGGAGGGTTTTCCGCCACATGGCTACCTGATACGAGAAGGTGCTGCTCTTTCCAAGTGAAGACTTTCTCTTGATCTTCGATCTCCTCCAAAGCATCGCATGCAACTGATAACTGAGATACAAGAACGCGATCCTTTGCCAAGCTCTCTGCAATTGCAATATCCAGCAACTGAATACCCTGACGGAGTTTGTGTGCCTCACTCCTCAACTGATATAAATCTGCAAGAAGAGTTTTACCAGCAGCAACTAAACTGTCAATCCAATCATCCAAAAGTCTGCCATGACTGACCAACTGATCCAATTTTCGCTTCTCTGCAGGTGTGTGCCGAGGAAGAACAGGTGCTCTATTTGGATTCCCATGAACAAGATCAGAAATGTATTGACGAAGTTGACTAATTTCAGTTTTGAGTAAAACCTTATCTTTTCCATCCTTCGTGATACGCTCTTCAAGATTATTGGTAACAATCTTAAGAAGAGATACATCTGTCTCTCGTGTGGTCCTGCCAAGATTTGCCTTAGTGAATGTAAAATCACCCACTTCGACCTCGTCCAAGCTTTTACCTTCTGGAGGCACTGCAACTTCTATCACAATCTCTGATTCAGGGGTCTTTTCGATGTGCACTTGTTTCTTAATCTTCTTGTTTGATCTCCTCTGATAGGGCTCACCAAACTCTGACAAATCAAGGTTGTATGACGGTTCACGCCTTTGTCTCCCCAAAGACTTCTCGAGCCAACAAGACTGAACAATATTTTCAATTCGCGGAGAGACTGTCCCTGATGTATCAACCTGTGGTGTTTCAGTCGTCTCCGATCCTGCTTGAATTTGTGGCTCGGGCTCAGAATCTATATCAATAGGCGGAACGTGAGGTGAACTAGGAAGTGAAACGTGAGGCTCAGTTTGAATAACTGTCTCTGTTGGAACTTCAGGAATACTCTCAATTTGTTTCTGCTTCCTTTTACCAGTAGCTCTCTTCCCTGTGTTTCCACTGAGTCTAACTCCTTCCGGAGGTATGATAATGGCTTTAACTCTGGGTTTTGCTCTAGAAGTAGAAGGCAATGACGAGAAATCCTTTGGCGGCTCTGCTACAGGAACTGACTTTCGCGTTCGCTTGCTCTCCAAGAACAACTTACTAGTCTTGATGATTGATCTGGAAACCTCTTCAATGGAAGTATTCTCCTTAGCATACCAATCAGGTGAGCGAAGTGGCTGCCTAGCAACTTGATCCTTAACATAAGAATTGAGAAGTACTTCACCATCATCATCTGACAAACCATCAACATCTTCTGACAAGTAATCAGAGAGCTGACCAACAGTAAGTCTACAATAGTGACGACGACGAACTTCGAATTCATCTTCACAATTTGCCCAGAAATCTTCAAGTGCTGGCGCATGTGCAATCCCTCGCTCTAACCGATTTGCATAATGACCGAGAGGATCATAGGAACGTCTCTCAGTATAAGGCTTGAATTTGAACCTTTATATCTCAGTAGACATACGCCTGGCATCTGTTGCTGCATCACATGTGAAAATTCCCAATGAGAATGGAAAATTTGCCGCAGCCTTATGACGACTACGAAGAAAGAAGTGAACGTGCTGCATTTTCCTGAGGAACTCCATAAAGACAATCTTGTCTGACAGATATCTCGGCAACATCAGAGGCTCTCCAACATAACCATAAACTCGGAGGTACGTGAAAGTAGGAAACTGTATGAACCAATCTGCCCAAGTCTCCATTGCTGATTTGGCCTCGGCTGAAATACGAATATGCATCTCATCATCAAGATCTCTCACGGTTCTCATGGCAAAGTGATCATTCACCACTCGGAAGTCCTGCTCAGACTGAGAAAACTCTAGCTGTGGATAATACTCATGAATATGCTGAACACCGAGAGTACCATTGGTTTTAAGAAGTCTGAAATTACCTTGAAATGCCACCAAGTAAACCAAATAAGATATCATATGAAACTCGTGATGCTTGAGAAAGTTAGAAATCTGCTGATGTAAGCAATCACTAATTAACATAGCCCAGTCAAAACGCTCTGTGCCATCAAGGAGTCTGGTAATCAGGTAGAACATCCATGGACGGAAAGTATTAGCATCTGACTGGCCGGTAACTCGATTGAGTAAGGTGATCAAAACAGCAACTTCTCCTTTAAATTCACCACGACCAACCTTCTTAGGCAAGTTAGTTTTCTGAATTGTCAACCATTTCTGAGCAACCTTTCTCTATGAACGTTGATGATCAGCATCCCATATTTTCTCTGGCTGAAGATCAACGGTAAAAGTTATACGAGCTGAGGGAGAAATAGCAAGAAACATTTTTCTATATGTCCTTGACTTTGAGACTGCAAACCGCTCTTCCATCAACCCGATCTAATCGTCATTGAGGCGAGGAGTCATATTAATGCAAGCGAAGTCACGAACTCAAATTCGAAGATAGAAGCGAGGAATGGATGCCGCTGCCGACAACCCGGGCAGCTCAAGATTCCCTTATGGTGCTGCTAACACCTTCTAAACTGCTCAGATTGACCACTGGATAAACATGATTTAGGTCCGTATCTGAAGTCTTGGTGAAATTATGTGTAAGGACTGATTTCACCTTGTAATCAATGAGATTGAACTGCATTTTGAAAATGGTGACTTTTGACTGTAAAGTCGAATATGTTTGAAGAACTTTCTGAAAAATACTGAACAAGGCTAAAAATAGCTTCTGACAGGAGAAATTTTTGAAGAAATTCTGGAACATGGGTTTCGTGCACAACTGAATTCTGAACAAACCCAGATAGCTGGATTCTCGAAAAAATGTGATTCAAGCCCACATGCAAAGAAATTCTCGGAAAAAGGCTCAGAGCTTCAGAATGAAGGCTACGGGGCGATTTTCTCGAAAAAATCTAAGAAGTGGGTCTTGTTGCAAACGCTGAAATATAAGAACCCAGATGAACAGATTCTGAAAATGTGTTGAATTACTCTGGCATGCGAAGAAAGTACCTAAGGTGAGAAATAGAAGAAATAAGACAGAAGATAGAAAGTTTTGCTTGTCTGCTTCTGAAAAATCTGCAAATCTCTTCTTCGAATCTTTATAAAACCTGCATGCAAAGTAGAAATGAAGTCTAGAATTGACTTCCTCTGAAGAATTTGAGCTCGTAGCTTCGAAGAACGCTGAAAACGGACACCTGAATCACCTTAAGCTTGCTGGTTGCTCAAGAAATACAAGCTTTCAGAGCAAAAGATGATGCAATAATGGACGCCATTCTCTGAAATATATAGAATTTCATCATAAGAAATTCGCACTAAAGCAAGCATGCATTAAAAATGGCGCTTGGCTTCTTATTGGACCTCATAATAGTTAACTGAAGGTCGAACAAGCTCAAAAGGTGGACGTGCTTTAGGGTTTGCCCTTTCAACACTTCAGTTGAACTCATCATGCGATTTTAGCTTCAGTTAAGACTTGTCTTAAGTTCGCCATCTTCAAATCTGCTTTAGATTCATCAATTTGACCTAAAGCGTACCCTTTAGATAGCTTCAGTTAACAACAAGAATAAGATAAGAGTTCGCCATCTTCATGCAAAGAATAAGCTAAAAATAGCGACCCTTTTGGAAGTTCAGTTTGGCCTTCAACAAGTGCGCCAACTTCACATGCTTTAATCAATTAAAATCTAAAAATAGCAACCCTTGTGAACTAAAGTTGCCTTCCTTAAAAAGTGCATAGCTTCACACAAAAATGCTTCACTTTTCAACCTTAAATATGGCGACCCTTTTGAAACTCAAGTTGACATGCAAATTCGCCATACTTCACAAATCTTATGCTTCATGCTTCACAAACTAATGCTTCATCAAAATATGGCGTCCCTTTTCATGACTTCAGTTAACATGCAATGAAGCGCCATCTTCACAATCTTGACCAAATTCGCCATGCATGCAAACTTCAGTTGACATTTAGTAATAATCTTCAGTTAAACTGAACATGCAATCAAGTTAACTCAACATGCAAGGTAGTTAACTGAACATGCAAACCAGTTAACTGAACATGCAAACTGAAAGATCTCTCCACATGCAAACATATGAACTGAAGATGACAACCCAGAAATCGTTCAGTCTAACTGCAGTCAGAACTCCAGTTAAGGCGTCCATTCAACTCACTTTCGAAAATTTCAAATTTGAACTCTTGAGCGAATTCCAGACTTAGCCAAATTTCATGAAAATTTAGGCTAAAAACCTCTGCCGGGACCTCTGTTCATCCTCTGACACTGGTTGACTGACTTCTCCGATTGGTTGGCTGACAGGTGCATTGCGAAGCTGAGTAAAAATTGATCAAATGATATCTTGACACTGCACGTCATAAAACTGACATCTGAAGGCTCAAAAATCCAAGCGCCTTTTTGAAAAGCTGCGCTTTTTCTCAGACTTAGTCAAATTTTGACTTCTGCATCTCGAACGAAGGGAAAAACAAAATCCTTCATATACGTTTTAACCAACTTCGGTGGAACTTCGGGTTCCAGCTGCGAGCTAGGCGGATTACACTTACTGACGGTACAAAGACACATTTCCCCGAAGAAACATCATGCGAAGGTGAAAAACAAAGGAAGCCCTTTTCAAAAAGTTGCTCTTTTCATTCAGTTTTAGCCATTCTGAAGCGACAAAAATAATATAAAACGCCTGCTTGCAAGCCGTGAGACATCTTCACGATGCGGCGGAGGCAGACGGAAGCCCGAGCGTAACCACCGGACACGGTAGGCATCACGAATCACATGGAAAGAAAACTTTAAAGGCTTTGAAAGCGGAAGCCTTTCTCAAAATGTGCTCTTTTGCTTTTCCTCGATGGTTTGACTAAGATTGGCCAGCGTTTTGGCGCCGGTTCGGTGACTGACAGGCTTCGAGATTCACCACGGCGGATCGCGTCAGCGAAACTGAGCAGATGTGAGATAAACATGCTTGGATGGCATTCGGTCAAAAGCCGCCCACATCGGCACCTCAAAGATGGGGCATCGCTACGAGAAAAGCTGCGGCTTTTCTCCGATTAACCAATTCTTGCTTTACATGGTTGCTGCTTTACATGTCTTCCGGCTAACTTTCGAACAAAGCAGATTGGTTGGCCGGGCTTGATAGCCGAGCTCAACTACTTGGCGGCGGTGATCTGGGACAAAAGTCTGTTGGAGGTGACAAACAGCAAAAGCGGGATGCAGGCCCCTAAAGACCTATTTCAAAATGTGCTCCCCTCTCCAGAGATAGAAAATTTTGATGTTTTTCCTTCAGATTTTCATTTTTCTTAAATCTCTTCAATAATAGACTGACATGATACTGACACCAACTCCATATTTAAAAACCCCAAAAATGACCATTTGACGACACTTTAACAAGATTTAGACTCAATTAAGCAAAATGCCTTAGTGAAGCAAAAATTTTGGTTTTGGGTACAACAGATAGTTAAGCTTTTTTATGAAATCTATTACCAAAAGAGAATCTATTTCAGCCTTGTTGTACCCAAAATAAATTTTTGACATTTTGCTTAAATTGAGCAAAATCATGTAAAATTGTTGTCAAAAGTATGTTTTAGGTCAAACCAAACATAGGGTTTTTGTGGGTTTGTGTCAAGGATGATACTTGCAAATTTCTGAAAATTTGAAAATTAGGGTTTCAAACCCCCGTTTTTAGGAAAACCCCTGAAAATAGGACCTTTCTAGAATTGATTGAAAATTATTTTGATAGGATTAATCGACTTCACAATCACACTGGTCAAGTCAAAATCACCAAAAAGTTTGTTTTACTCTAGTGGGTCTATTTTCATTTTTCAGGAAGAAAGTTAAGACCTCTGCAGCCTTTAATGACAGAATGGTCAGTACTAGGTGGCGAAATCTAAGCCTCAAAAGCTTCAACAAAGAAACCATGGCGAAAATGCTCAAAAAGATGCTCTACGATGCAGGGGATTTTCAAAAGTGAAAAATACTAAAAATTGACTAAGTCTAGAGAATGCACGCCTTGCTACCAAGAGGAGGCTATGCAGTCAAATGCCTTAGTCATTTTTCCAACACCCATACACGCAGCATGGTGAATGTGGTTGCTAAGATGCACGCGTCCATGTCGTCCACAACAATGTATGAATCCATCACGATGCACGACGAACGTGAAACATGAAGAGATGAATATTTTCAAAGGAAATGATGAAGCTGTAGTCAAAAGAACCCCTGCTGACTAGGGGCACCCATGAGTTCAAGAGGTCAAAGGAAGTCATCAAGTCTTGCCTAGACAGTCATCTCCATAATTTTGCTAGCTTTACGACAGATCGTCAAGCGAATTCAACAGATCCATCAAACGTCGTCAAATGAAGGCAGAGGAAAAAGGTGCTGAAAGCAAAAGTCATAAAAAATGGTAGTCAAAACATGAAAAAAGAGCCCCTGCTAACCAGGGGCGCCCAAGCATAAGACTATCCAAATGTCAGTTTTTGAGCAAACTTATCTTCAGGTGATCTCTCTGACGTCAACTCAGCTTTGCAACGAACCCGTTCGCCAGTCTACGAGACGCATCAAACGACAACACCTGTTGATCATCCGAGCATGAGAAACGGAGGGTAAATCAATGAACATCAAAGCAAAAGAGCCCCTGTTGGCCAGGGGCGCCCTTCAGTTGGAGCCACCTATTGAAGTTTTCAACAACTGCTTTCTTCAAAGCATCTATCCAGCATCTTCTCATCTTTACTTTCAATCCAGTTGCACGATCACAGGACCTGTCAAGCATCCATAGACGAAAATCAAGCAGAAAACACCTGAAAGCAATGGAAGAATTAAAAAAAAAAAAGAAATGGATAAGTGTCAAGCAAAAGAGCCCCTACTGAAGAAAGGCGCCCATCTTTCTGGGCAGTCAAATGCAGCTTATGAGCTTAGTGACCTCCAGGATGATCTCTATTATGATCGATCTCAACAATGACATCATCAGTGAAAATAACGAACAAATCAGACACCTGGCGATAGAGATCAAACTGGGACCACTCTTGAAGGTTTGCAACATGAAAATCACGAGTCAAAAAAGCCAAAGGCGCCCCTGCTGGCCAAGGGCGCCGAAGCTTTTGAAGGACCTAAACTGACTTTCATGATCTATGAAACTAGTCATTCTTTCCAGGATTTACCATCCCACGTTCCAGTAAGATCATAAGACTCATCAGTCAACAATGATCTCGGATCAGAACATGGAGGGTCAAAACAAAGAAATTGAAGAACAGTCAAGAAATTGACAAAGTCTGAGGCCAAAAACGCCCCTGCAGAGGAAAGGCGCCCTTGATTTGAAGGCATCAAATTCAGTCTTTGAGCTTTTCAGCTCCTAGACACATTTAATCAAGGTTGTTCCATCTCAGCAATGAATCCATCAACATCAGCTAAAGATCAACTGAACGACTGGGAGCAAGGATCGAACAGAGGCACTTCAACATGAAAATAATGAAAAAAGTCTTCAACTCTCAAAAAAGGACGCCTAGAAAGTCAAACCAATCTTTGCTGACTTGAGTTAGAGATTTTGGAGGCAAACTTCGCTAAAACATCCCAGGATCAGTGGAAATCAGTTTTTAGAACTCCAGATCAAGCCAAATCACTCCTCAATCATGAGTCGGCGCCCAAACTTGATGCATTCAAACTTGAATCATGACATATCAAGCCTAGGCGTCATATCTCATTATTTTCTTTGCAGGTTGAAGGCTAAGACAACAATTTGCTCTCCAAGACGCCTTTTCAAGATCTGACAGAGGGGTTTTCACCGTTCTTCATATTTTTGAAGAACAGTTGCACAGAAGGATAATTTCTCAGGGGTTGCATCCAGAGGCAAATTTTTATAGAAAGGCAGAAAATAACTTCCAATCTTCCTCTTGTCTTCTTCCTCTCTTATGTCTTAAACTTCTTGCATGTCACAAAAAACAACAGGCTATCATAGATATGGCCAACTGGGTATGATTAGTACAGTTTTTCAACAAAACCCATCTCTTCAAATTTTCCAGAAACAACAAACTTGCTGCTCCTATTTTTAGGGGTTTTTCCGAAAAAGACACAGAATCAAAAATCTAACGAACTGGGTTTGTTCAGCATTGAAACATGAACAAACCCATGTACGAGATTTTTTCCAGAAAAATACTTCTCGTCAGGTGGCTATTTTTAGGGGTTTTTAGAAGTTGTCTGAACATATCCGTGTTTACAATCAACAATCAAGTTTTTTTCAGAATATAATACTCTCAAGTTGAAATCAAGACCAAAATGGTCCTACTTCATGAATTTTTTAAAACACTCGACATGGACATGCATCAAGTAAAGCCCGTAGTCAAGTTGGACACCTTGGAAGGCATTAATGACATTACCGTTCAATGAATAGCCAAATACGGAAGGTAGTCATTCCAAACATAGAGTCACCACCGGTTACTACCACACTACCTTCCACACTCCATGTCAACAAGGTTGGATGATGCAACTGCAAAGAAGATTGAATATCAAAAGCAGTTTGCAAGAGGCAGAAAAAGTCAACGCCTAGTAAGAAGAACTGTTGACCAATGGAGATGAGGTGTAAAGCACCCCAAAAAGGACATCCTACCCTCCAGAATAGCATTAATGATGATTGGAGTTAGCTTGATGCCCCTTTCCAAGTTAACTTCGGGTCCCACAGATCATGCATGTCAGATCCCATTAATTGAGGATGTCTATTTTGACTTCCACGAATTATGGATCTCAGATCTCCACTAATTGTGGATGTCTATTTTGGAGGCACATTTTGTAATTAAAGTTGACTTGTAGTTTAGTTTCAGTCAACTGAAGTAGTTTTCCAGTTGACTCTTTGTTTAGTTTCAGTTAACTGAAGTAGATTTCCAGTTAACTGTTTGCTCACCTACTTTTAGACATAGGAATAAATCTTGCTGATTGGCAAGAACTATTTGTTAACTCAAAGAGATTTTAGGGTTGCCTACTCCTTTGAGTTCTATAAATAAGAGCCTTGGGCTCATTATTTTGTAACTTTACTTCACGGCAGCAAAACGTTGAGCACACAAGCCTTTATATTGTTTGCTTAGTATATGTTCTTGAATTGTATTTGTTATAGTTAAGCCCCAAGTACAGCTTGTGCTCTCTCTATTTAGATAGGTGCATCCAATTATTGTTCATGTGTTCTTGGTTTGATCGCCTCATGTGTCATTGTTTCTTTGACACAAGTTGTTGTCCCAACGTGTAACTTTGGTGGAATATTGAGATAATAAATCAGGAGAGTTACCATGCCTTTGATCCAAAAATCTCAAAGTTTTATCATTGTATGTTGTATTCAATAATTTGTTTTCAATCTACACCTCAGAAAGGCCTTGGTGCCTCCTTGGGAATTTAGAAAGTTAGATTATCGTCCCTTTGTTGTTTCTTGTGGTTTACTTTTCAGCCTACACCTCGGAAAGGTCTTGGTACCTCCTTAGGAATCCTAAGATATAAACTACCGTCCAGATTACTTGTGTGGATTTTATTTCAGTACAGATCTGAGAGTTCAGAGCCTTCAGATGCATCCTAGGAGACTAATCCATCTAAGTGATTGAACCATCCATTCCCGCTCCTATGCCCTCATGCTCTGTTTATCTTGAGGAGATAGGATAAATTAGAAACTAGTTTAGTCGTAGTTAAGATCTGCAGAAACTAGAGAAAAGCTTAGCTACAGCGCATTGTGTTTATGCACCCTTGTGTCCTACCACTGAGTAAAAAAGATACAAAAGTAGTTTACTATATTCTTTTTACGCAAAAATCAGCAACAAGAGGGATCTTCCCCTCCCAATTTGAAGAAGCAAACACTACAAACTTGCAATAGCTGACTGTTTCCAATAAGCACTCTAGAGGTGCTAATTGAAATGCCAACAAGCCTCTAACTTTATTTTTAACCAGCCTGATTTTTTGGGCCAAACAAAACATAGGAGTACCTAAATAGGACTATTCCACCATTTTGAAAACGTCTGTCTAAAGTTAGGGTGAGAGGCCCACATAATTTCATACCTAAAAGGATAAGTACCTTTCTTATTTGATTATCCCATTGCAGAAGAAAGGGATTATGATCAAATCCCACTCTTGGGAAAACCTTAAGACTGAGATTATGAAGAATGTTCCAAGCATTAGAAATAAAAAATTTATCTAGCTTAACTTGAATAAGGATTTTCCCCATTCTTCTATTAGACCAAGTAAATATAATATATTGTAGCTCAACATCCATAAGACCAATAGTTGACAAAAAATCAGCAAAAATCGACCATACTTTTTGAATAATCATCAAGCCCTCCAAGCTTTTTAGAAGGAGAAAGAGGGTCGTTAAAGTCCCTTGCAAGCATCCAATTACAATTAGGCTGACCACTTATTATATTGGTGAGGTTATCCCACAACTTTTTTCTAGTAGGCTTAGAATTGGGAGCATAAACATCAATCAACCTCCAGTTGTTATTAGAATACAAATTAATAAAAGACACAATCATGTTGTCTCTGCAATTACTCACCTTTCTACCAGAGAGGCAAAGAGCATTCCACAAGGTGGCTATCCCACCAAAACCATCTTCCACAAGATTGATACAAAACTCAGCAGCAGGCCAAATTTTAGTAGCAATCTGAGAAAATCTAGATGCAACCATCTTCAGTTTTTGAATAAGAAGGATATTGGCCTTGTTATCAATAATACAACTCTTAAGAAGATGCTATTTATGAGGACTATTAAGTCCTCTAATATTCCAAGATAAAATTTTCATGAGGATAGCAAACAATCCATCTATCTTCTAGAATACACCTACTAAATTTGGTCAAATGTTCTTTGCAAGGCAAAGCTCCCTCCTTTCCAACAAAACGATTCATTTTTTTTGTTTTGTTGGCCCTGAAAGATTTTGGAGAGACCTTTGTTTTCCCAAAGCAACTTCCCTTATTGTTTCTCTAGAACAAGTTTCCCTCTAGGTAGGTCTCCCCTGTTTAAAATCACCACCCACATCCAACTTTTTTCCAATTGTATTCTTTCTCCCTTTTTCCTATAGGAGTCCATCCCATCTCATTGGTATAATCAATCATCAAACCAATAGGGGGGGAAGGTTGAGACCCCAAGCCAATGCCATGAACTTTTTCACCAATAAATTGCAAATTCTAGGTTTCCTCCTAACTCTGTTGTACCCAAAATAACTTTTTTGCTTCAAAAAGGCATTTTGGTAAAAATGGTATAAATCTTGTAAAATTGTTGTCAAAAGCCAATTTTAGGTCAAACAAAACATGGGTTTTTTGTGGGTTTATGTCAAGGAGGATACTTGCAAATTATGAAAATTTTGAAAATTAGGGTTTTAGACCCCTGTTTTTAGGAAAACCCAAAAAAATTGGATCTTTCCAAAAATAATTGAAAATGATTTTTATAGGATAATTTGACTTCACGAACACACTGGTCAAGTCAAAATCATCAAAAAAAAAAAATTACTTTCGTGGGTCTATTTCATTTTTTCAAAAGAAAAGATAGGACCTTTGAGGTCATCAATGGTAAAATGGCCAGTACCAGGTATCAAGATCTAAGCCCCAAAAGCTTGAAGGAAGAATCCATGGTGAAAATGCTCGAAAAGATGCTTCACGATGGAGGGGATTTTCAAAGGTTGAAAAATGCTGAAAATATTCCAAGTTTGGAAGATGCACGCCTTACTACAAGAGAGATGCTATGCAAACAATGCCTTGGTGAACTTTTCAAGCACCCGTATGCGCAAAGTGATGAGAGCAATCACAACGGTGAACATGATCGCGTCGTCAATAGCGGTGATCAACCCAGGCAAGCAAGATGGTGAACACGAAGCACGAGGAGGTCAAAAACATCAAAGAATGACCAAAAAAGGACCCCTGTTGGCCAGGAGCGCCCATAGATTCAAGAGACCAACTGCAGTTGTTAACAATTGCAAAACCGGTTGTCCTCTTTAGAATTCTGCAAGCTTTCCAACGAATCGTCAAGTGAGTTCACTAGATTCATCAAACATCATCAAACGAAGGCAAAGGCAAAAGATGCTAAAAGCGAAAGTCATCAAAGATGGCAATCAAACAAGGGAAAAAGTGCCCCTGTAGCCTAGGGGCGCCCAAGAAACAAAGCTATCAAATACCAGTCTTTGGATTGGCAATCTCCAGATGGTCTCCTCGGATTCAGCCCAGCTTCGCGATGGATCCAGCAGCCAACTCAAAGAACATATCAAACAATAGCAGTTGTTGATCAAACAAGCACGTAAAATGGAAGATGAATTGGAGTGCATCAAGGAAAAAGCACCCCTGCAAGCCAAGGGCGCCCATCATTTTGGGCAACCAGATGTGGTTTCCGGAAGCTGTCTTCTACAAGGAATCTTCTCAACATTCTTTCAGCTTTAGGATGAATCCAGTTGCAAGCTCACGGGACTTGTCAAGCACTCGCAAACGAAGATCAAGCATGAAATGCTCAAAGTGAAGACGAGTTGAAGAACGTGAAGATTTGACTAAGTATTGAAGAAAATGCACCTTCCTAGAAAAAGGCACCCAACTTTTTGGGCAATCGGATGCAGTCTTCAAGCTTCGTCACTTCCAGGAAATCCTTCGTTTTGATCAATCTTTGCAATAACACCATCAGTAGATTCTACAAAACAATCAAACATCCAACGACGAAGATCAAATTGGAGCTGTTTGTGTAAAAGTCCTTACCTGGCAGGGCTGAGGGAAGTTACAATAGCAAGACTTTGACGTTCCTGTTTCTCTCCAAGGTTTGTTCAGTAATTGCAATCTGCATTCATTTTTTTGTATACATATCCAAATGTTCAAGGATTAGTTTTAATGTCTAAGTTCCAACAACAGATATAACACATTTTGCATGAAGTAAGAATACAGTGAGGGGAGTCATGTATCTTATTAAGGGAAAGGAACCATGACAGACCTAAGTAGCCTAAGGCCTACCACCTCCTAATTGCCCAATCCCTGTTGCGGGGCCTAAGGGGCTGAAGCCCAAGGTGGGACCCCCAACCCTACAACCCAATCTCGAATCAAGAGCCTAAGGGGCTAAAGTGCCCAATCCCTCAACTGGGCCTAAGGGGTTGAGGATGGGGTTTTTAGGCAATCTACTTAAGACATGATTCAACTCTCTTGATAAGATAACATGCTCATATCAGGCAGTTTATTTGCAAACATCAATTTAGCAGTACTAAGTATTCAATTTGCATTTATTTGTAAAACAATGTTTTCATACAGAAACCAAGAATAAATAAAAATAAATCAGGATGCTACTTTGAGTTGAGCAATATTCATTTTACTATAATTTATAATTAATCTGTTCCTATTGCACAGAAATGATGTAATACCAAATTGTAATTCTGAGTCAGCAATGTTCATATATATATTGGAATATTTTATCGGTTCATAATGCACAGAAATCTTAATGCAATTCTAAGTTAAGAAATGTTCATATTCCTATAAGCATATTTAGTCTTTCCATAATGCACAGTGACGTAGCCTGTAATCCAAGATGAGTTTGACATAATCGATATTTATAACAGATATTATCAACAGAATTGCGGTTCTATTGTTATTGAATTTCCATTCTGAAGAACAGTAAACCAAATTACTGGGTGTTGCCACGGATCTCAGTCCGCCTATATACTAAACCCCTGTCCATGCACGGGTATTGTTCTATGTCCCATACCAATCCAGACAGACTGTTCATACTATAAACATATGTAAGAATGTGCCACGTTTATTGAATTAAAGAGGAAATACATGGGACGGCGAAACTTAAATATCAATTTCACACAACATGCGTAGATCTGTTCCAGAAATCTAGACAAAGAAACTAAGTGAGATTACTCACATTATGATTGCTCTCCGCCTTCTATCCCGTCGCTTTCTGCTCCTTCCAAAAACGCCCATCCTCATTCTCCCTCGAGCATCTTATACCCGCCGCTGCTTCTTACGGATATGTCGCTTGCCTGAGGGGAGGCGTCTTTTGCGACCAAGGCTTTGAATTATAAATCTTGCAATTTTATTTAATTTTTCCCTTAATTCGCTTTTTGTAGGAGAATGCCATAATATTTAATTTATATCATTCTTTTATGTGGACGTTGTGATTCAATTTAAAAGTCAACATTTAATTGTTATTTTTAAATATCTTTTATTTAATTATTGTTTTATATATATCTATTATTATTATCACATTTATATAAATATTGATTTTCCTTTTTATACCTTGTGACAAATCAAAAAGTAAAATTAATCTTTTAATAAATTTATTAAGTGTGAGAGTTTCTTTGGGGATATGACAGTCTCCCCCTCCCAAAGATTTGCTTGTCCTCAAGCAACTTGGAGATTCGGGTGATGGAGGATTTCTTTGCTCTCCCATGTAGAGTCTTCCTCTGGTAAGCCCTTCCATTTTACCAGGAATTTTGGGATGCTTCTACTTCTTAACTTCTTGTCTCTCCTATCCAGAATGATTTCAGGTTCCAAGATCAATTTACCTTCGTCGTCCAAGGGGGGTAGTTCTTCACAAGATTTTACTTGTTTACCGATCATCTTCTTCAACCTTGAAACATGGAAAATGTTATGAATGCGGCTGTTGTTGGGTAGTTCTAGCTCATATGCTACCTCCCCCACTCTTCTTGTAATTTTGTAGGGTCCATAAAACCGAGGTCTTAGTTTTTCTGCTCCGTTGGACTTGATGGAAGATTGCTTGTAAGGTTGTAATCTTAGGAAGACCAAATCTCCGACCTCAAAGGTTCTTTCAGTGCGATGTCTGTCTGCATATAGCTTCTGCTGGTTTTGGGCTTGGTGTAGATTGTCCTTCAAGGTGTTCAGAATGTCCATGCTTTCTTGCACAAAGTCTCTAGCTCGGGGTACTTGACTTTCTTGAGTAATCAGACTTCCAAAAATAGTGGGTTCATACCCATACAAAGCTTTGAAGGGGCTCATTCGGATGGACATGTGGTGTGTTGAGTTGTAACAATATTCTCCTAGATGTAGCCATTTGATCCATGCCTTTTGCTGTCCTGTGACATAATTCCTTAAATAGCCCTCAATCCATTTATTCACAATCTCGGTTTGACCATCCGTCTGGGGGTGATAACTTGTGCTTGGTGTAAGAGTAGTCCCTGATAATCGAAAAAGTTCTTGCCAGAATTTGCTCATGAACCGACTATCCCGATCACTGACGATGTTTCTTGGAAGGCCATGGAGCTTAAATATCTCTTTGAAAAATAGGTCGGCTACTTGGTGCGCTATAGAATCCATTGTTATGGCAAAGAAGTGGGCATATTTGGTAAGTCTATCGACTACTACATATATGCAGTCTTTTCCTTGAGCTCTAGGCAACCCTGTAATAAAGTCCATTGAGATACTTTCCCACTTTTGATTGGGAATAGGTAGAGGTTGCAAGAGCCCTGCTGGGTAGTTCTGCTCTGTCTTGTTTCTCTGGCACATCATACATTCTTGTACATAATTCCGCACATCCTTCTTGAGTCCTTTCCAAGAATACTTCTCTCTCACTTGCTTATATGTCTTATAGTATCCTTGGTGACCTGCTAGTGGGTTATCATGATACTCTTTAAGTATCTTTTCCTTAATCTTGGAGTTGGGCACTAAATAGATTCTTCCCTTGTAAGTGATGATGTCCTCAATTACCTTGTATTCTTCATTGGGAAAATTTCCCTCTAAGATTTCATTGGCTAGGGGGTTTTTGGCATATTCTGAAATGATGTCATACTTCCAATCTGCTACTATACTGGTTATAGTCTTCAAGTGTGGTTGTCTTGATAGGGCATCTGCTACTATATTGTTGGTCCCTTTAACATACTCAATATCAAAGTCGTAGGCTTGTATACGGCTAACCCACTTTTGTTGGCGGTCATTTAAGTCTTTTTGCTGCATGAAGTATCTCAAGCTATTACGGTCGGTTTTTACGTGAAACTTTGTGCAAACTAAGTATTGGCGGAATTTGGCCAAGGCATGCATTATAGCTAACATTTCTTTATCATAGATGGGATAGAATCTCTCTGTTTGAGTAAGCTTGCGGCTTTCAAAAGCTATGGGGTGTTTATTTTGCATTAGGACTGCGCCAATCCCTTCACCAGATGCATCGCATTGGAGTTCAAAGGGTGAGGAAAAATCGGGGATGGCTAAGACAGGGCAAGAGCTCATAACTTCTTTTAGTTTCTCAAAGGCTTGTTGGGCTACTTCATTCCATGAGAAAGCTCCCTTTTTGGTTAGGTCTGTGAGGGGAGCTGCAATTTTAGAGAACCCTTTTACAAAACGTCTATAATAACTGCATAGCCCCACAAAACCCCTTAATTGAGTGAGGGTTTTGGGCTTGGGCCAATTCTTGATGGCAACAATTTTCTCTTCATCCACGCTTACCCCTTGTGCATTGATTTTATGTCCCAAATACAATATCTCCTCCAAACCAAATTCACATTTTGATGCTTTGGCATATAGTGATTCTTGCTCCAAGATTTTGAGTGTTTCCTCAATGTGTTGAAGATGTTCTTCCCATGTTTTACTGTATATAAGAATGTCGTCAAAGAAAATAAGGAGGAACTTTCTGAGCTGTTTGCGGAAAATGTGGTTCATGCATGACTGGAAGGTGGCTGGTGCATTTGTAAGCCCAAATGGCATAACTAGGAACTCAAAATGCCCATAGTGGCATCGGAAGGCTGTTTTTGGCACATCTTCTCTCCTCATTCTTATTTGATGATATCCTGATCGAAGATCAATTTTGGAAAAATATCTTGCCCCATGGAGTTCATCAATGAGTTCATCAATTCGGGGAATGGGATAACGGTTCTTGATGGTCTTTTGGTTTAGTGCTCGATAATCTATGCACATCCTGAAAGTGCCATCTTTCTTCTTAACGAGGACCACAGAAGATGCAAAGGGGCTAGAGCTTGGCTGAATGTGTCCCATGTCTAGTAGTTCCTTAATAGTTTTC
Source organism: Sequoia sempervirens (assembly GCA_007258455.2). NCBI lineage: Eukaryota > Viridiplantae > Streptophyta > Pinopsida > Cupressales > Cupressaceae > Sequoia > Sequoia sempervirens. The sequence continues at coordinate 70,121 of VDFB02340319.1, forward strand.
TCAATTTCTTCTTTGTATTTATGGGGGTGACGATAAGGGGTGGTTATGACTGGCTTAGCCCCCTCTTCTAATTCGATTGTGTGTTCAAATCCTCTTTTTGGCGGCAACCCTGGTGGAATCTCTTCAAACACCTTCCCGTAATTTGTGAGGATAGGTTGGATTTCAATGTGGATAGTTTTCCCTTGTGTATTGTTCTTATCGAGTATCATACATTGGGCAGCCCACTCTCCTTGTCCTCGCCTAAAGATCCTTTCCATTCTTTTACAAGAGACTACCTTTGGAGATCCGTCTGGTAACCCTTTTAATGTAACTTCTTTCCCTTGGTGTTTGAAACGTATGGTTTGTTTTGGGAGATCAAACATAAAACATCCTAAGGAGTAAATCCATGGAGTCCCTAAAATAATGTCAGCATCTAGGGGAACAACATAGAAGTCTTCTATGATGAGGTGATCTCCTAGGTAAACCTTCAATTGGGGAACTATTGTAGTGCATTGCACCCTAGCACCTGTAGCTGTTGCTGCCTCGAATCCTTCGAAAGTCTGGGTACTTAACTTCCTTTGGTTTACTATTCTTTGATCAATGAAGTTATGTGAGGCCCCACTATCAATTAAGGTAATAACTCTTTGTCCCAAGATTATACTTTTGATGCGGAATGGGCTATGTTTAGAGGCTTGGGAAATGGTGGCTATCATAGCTTGACTCTTTTCCTCACTTCTAGCTTTCTTGTAGGGATACTCATCTCTTGAATATACCTCGAGTTGGTGGGCCTTGCCCTCACATCTGTGACCTTGTGCCCATTTCCCTTGGCATTTAAAGCATTGTCCATTTCTTTTCAGCTCATCCATCTTTCTACACCAATGGTCCCTGTCCCTTTTTCCCTTGCACCATTGACAGGTTCTAGACCATTCCTCCTTCCGATTATTATCTTCTTTATGATTAGGTTTAGAAGATGAGGTGAACTTCTTGTGCTGGTCCCTTGGCCAATTGTCTTCATATTTCATTGCCTTTTGTATAGCCTCCTCAAGGCGAGAGGGTTCAAAAACACTTAGCATGCTTTTAACCGTTCCTTTTAACCCCTCAACGAACAAATATGTGAGTCTTTCCTGGGAGATTTCGGGAATCATGACTGCTAGTTTTTGGAATTCATTGGCATAATTTTCTATAGTGCCTTGTTGTCTTAGTTGAGTGAGTTCCCTAAAATACCATTCCGGGTGTTTTTGATCAAATCTTTTTATAAGCTTTTGAGTAAATTCATCATAGGTTTTAATTTGCTGATGTCCTTGGGTTATGAGTCCATGGTGCCACCAATCATGGGCCATTCCGGTTAGGTGTAACACGGCAAATTTGATTTCATTTGATTCCGTCATTGGGCTAAGGGAAAGATAAGTATCTAATTTATGAACCCATGATCGTGCAGTGGTCTTGTCTTCACCATTAAAGTTGGGGAGAGTCAATTTGCTTACTCTACTCTTAAGTTCATTATCAATTGAGTTTCTCTCCACCTTCCTTGGAATAGTTCTTTGTTTGGCTTCACAATAGTCTTTAAAAGATACTAGCTCCCTTCTCTCAGGTTCTAATCTATAGTAGGCTTCCACAATCTCATCCACGTCCTCAAAGGGGGGTTTAAGGTTATGATCTTCTTCATTCTGCAGGAAAGGAGGTCGGGTAGGTCTAGAGCTCAAGTCTCGTGAAGGGGTGAACTGATTATTTTCGGAATGGTTAGAGTTTGCTTCTCTATTATTGCAATTACTCAGATTTTGAAGGGCTTCAAGCAAGGCTTGGCTGTTTTTTTCATTTTGCTCTAATAAGGCTTGGGTTTTCCTTTCATTATTTTCCATAAAAATTCTAAGCTCTTCCCTTAGGGGATTACCCATAAGGTCATCCCCATCGCTATTATTCTCACGGTTGTTCCTAGAGCCTCTCCTATGGTAGGTTTTCATAGTTCTCACAGGATGGCAGGAAAGGTGGCTCTGATACCACTGTAAAAGTCCTTACCTGGCAGGGCTGAGGGAAGTTACAACAGCAAGACTTTGACGTTCCTGTTTCTCTCCAAGGTTTGTTCAGTAATTGCAATCTGCATTCATTTTTTTGTATACATATCCAAATGTTCAAGGATTAGTTTTAATGTCTAAGTTCCAACAACAAATATAACACATTTTGCATGAAGTAAGAATACAGTGAGGGGAGTCATGTATCTTATTAAAGGAAAGGAACCATGACAGACCTAAGTAGCCTAAGGCCTACCACCTCCTAATTGCCAAATCCCTGTTGCGGGGCCTAAGGGGCTGAAGCCCAAGGTGGGACCCCCAACCCTACAACCCAATCCCGAATCAAGAGCCTAAGGGGCTAAAGTGCCCAATCCCTCAACTGGGCCTAAGGGGTTGAGGATGGGGTTTTTAGGCAATCTACTTAAGACATGATTCAACTCTCTTGATAAGATAACATACTCATATCAGGCAGTTTATTTGCAAACATCAATTTAGCAGTACTAAGTATTCAATTTGCATTTATTTGTAAAACAATGTTTTCATACAGAAACCAAGAATAAATAAAAATAAATCAGGATGCTACTTTGAGTTGAGCAATATTCATTTTACTATAATTTATAATTAATCTGTTCCTATTGCACAGAAATGATGTAATACCAGATTGTAATTCTGAGTTAGCAATGTTCATATATATATTGGAATATTTTATCGGTTCATAATGCACAGAAATCTTAATGCAATTCTAAGTTAAGAAATGTTCATATTCCTATAAGCATATTTAGTCTTTCCATAATGCACAGTGACGTAGCCTGTAATCCAAGATGAGTTTGACATAATCGATATTTATAACAGATATTATCAACAGAATTGCGGTTCTATTGTTATTACTCACTCTAAGAACAAGAAAACCAAAATTATCGGGTGTTGCTATACGGATCTCAGTCCGCTTTATATACTAAACCCCTGTCCATGCACGAGTATTGTTCTATGTCCCATACCAATCCAGACAGACTGTTCATACTATAAACATATGTAAGAATGTGCCACGTTTATTGAATTAAAGAGGAAATACATGGGACGGCGAAACTTAAATATCAATTTCACACAACATGTGTAGATATGTTCCAGAAATCTAGCCAAAGAAACTAAGTGAGATTACTCACCGTATGATTGCTCTCCGCCTTCTATCCCGTCGCTTTCTGCTCCTTCCAAAAACGCCCATCCTCATTCTCCCTCGAGCATCTTATACCCGTCGTTGCTTCTTACGGATATGTCGCTTGCCTGAGGGGAGGCGTCTTTTGCGACCAAGGCTTTGAATTATAAATCTTGCAATTTTATTTAATTTTTCCCTTAATTCGCTTTTTGTAGGAGAATGCCATATTATTTAATTTATATCATTCTTTTATGTGGACGTTGTGATTCAATTTAAAAGTCAACATTTAATTGTTATTTTTAAATATCTTTTATTTAATTATTGTTTTATATATATCTATTATTATTATCACATTTATATAAATATTGATTTTCCTTTTTATACCTTGTGACAAATCAAAAAGTAAAATTAATCTTTTAATAAATTTATTAAGTGTGAGAGTTTCTTTGGGGATATGACAGTTTGTGAAAGGCTGTAAAGTGAAAATTATAACTCAAAAGGTCAAAAGCGCCCATGCTAGCCAAGGGTGCCCAAACTTTTCAGCCCTCTGAATCAACTTTCCAAACATACAAAACCATTCATCCTTTCCGGAATTGAATTGGTTTTCCATTCAATATCTCAACACGTTCACGGGCATCGTCAGTCACCAGTGATCGCAGATCAAAGCACGGGAGGTCAAATTGAGGAAATCGTAAAGCATCCAAGAAATTGGCCAAGTCTGGTGGAAAAAGCAACCTTCTAGGAAAAGGCACCCAAGAATTCAAGGCACCATATTTAGTTTTCAAGGTTCGCAACCTCCAGTAACATCTCTTTAGAGTTGATCCAACTCCGCAGTGAATCTGTTAGCAAGGCTTCACGATCAATCAAACGCCCAGAATTAGTGATCAAGCAGAGACTATCTATCAAGCAGAAGTTGAAAATCTTCAACACTAGCAAGGTGGCATCCAAAGTCAACTCCCAGTTAGGATTTTTGAAGACTCTCAAACCTAGGCGTCCCAAATTGGGTGGAAACCCTTCCATTTAACTCCCAATCACGCAAATTGACTCCCCTAATCAGGATTTTGCTTCAACCTTAGATTGATATATATCAAGCCTAGGCGTCATAATTCATTATTTATTTGTAGGTTGAAGAGCTAAAACAAAGATATTTTCTCTCCAACGTCATTTCAAGGATTTGACGGAAGCCATTCTCGGCGTTCTTCGTAGTTCCAGGTTCAAGTTGCATAGAGGAATAGTTTTCCAAACTCCATCTTTCCAAAACGTCCTTTCCAGAGGCAAAAGATTTTCTTCTTAGAATTGCATCAGATTGGGTTTCTCCATTTGGTTTTTTCCTTCAAGATTCAAGGCAGTAGATTATAACTTCTATCTTCTCCCCACATATTTCTTCTAGCTTCTCCCCACACATTTCTTCTATTGTTGTCTTAGATATTCTTGCATGTCCAAGTAAACGACATTTTTTCACAGATCTGGTCTTCTGGATATGTTCAGCATGGGATTGGCCACAAAACCCATGCACTAGATTTCTTCGGAAAAGTTGCCCCATTGCCCCCAATTTTTAGGGTTTTTCCAAAAAGTCATTTTTTTCAGAAACTGACAAACTAGGTTTGCTTAGCACAGATGTGCCTACAATACCCATGTGCTAGAATTTTCTGGGAAAAAAGAACTTCTGGAGCTTCTGAAACTTCTACCCCGAGGGGTTGTTGCATGTCAAAGAAAAATTCATCTTTTCGAAAAATCTGACATTGTGGGTTCGTTCAAAAAGATATCCCCAACGAAACCCACGTCTCAGAAATTTTCATAAAAGTTACCCCTCAACAAAGCTATTTTTAGCTGCTTCAGAAAAAGTTGTCTGAATAGTATTGTGTGCCCAATCAATCTTCAAGGTTTTCAAAATGCAATTTTGTCAAGTTGAATACAAGACCAAATCGGTCTTACTTCATGATTTCCTAAGGACAGTTGACACCGATTTGCATCAAACACACCCAGAGGTCAATTTGGACAAGTTAGAAAGCATAAACCAAAGCACACTTCAGAATATTGAGCAATCTAGATTAATTGAGGTAGCATCATTTCCCATATCAGCGTAGAGCGTAGAATTTTTAATCACTTGTGTAAAGCATTACAACCCTACTACATGAGAGATTTGATCAGCAAATGAGAGAGGAATATGCAGTCTCAAGCCCAAGGATATAGAAAGAAGCTTCGCTATTCCACATTGTGCGAACAGTTTGGTCATATCCATGGGGGAATGTGAAAAGACATTCAACACATCAAAAGAAAAATGCCAGAAAAGAATGGCAAAAAGGTGGCTTAAAACAAAAAGAAACAACTTGCCCAAGAACGTGGCTCGTGGGGAATTCAAAGACGAGTACGCGATCATGATCATGCTACTCAACCATGTCACTGGCCAAGCAGAGGAAAACAAGTTCCAGCCATGGATGTCTTACATCATAGCTCAACTTGTCAACAACAAAGATCACTATGATTGGCCGGCCTTGATCAGTGACATTCTCCACAACCAGATGACCAGTTTCTTCAAAGCTCACGAATTCCACGTGTTCATACCTCGTATATCTGATAGCCTTCCAAGGCTGGTTTAGAGGGTTGAATATAGTTGGAACACTGGGCATGCAGAAGGTTCACGAGCATTTCACACAGCTTAAATTCACACAATCAGAACGACACTTCAAGCGAGTGAATGATTAGTTCCTGATGCACACGGTGAGGTACCTTGATCATGAGTCACATACGTATCTCACCAAAATCCAAATTGGCAATGGCAAACTGGGTGGATTGGTTCATTCAATTCCCCACATTTACCTACATCCGCGTATATGGCTACTCAAGTCATCCAGCCATCTTACTTCGTTATCCATCAGATAAGGTGGTATTCATGGAATTTCTATAGCAATTGCATGAAATCCATGCCTTTCTGCGCATTAAGCGCAAGACAGCTGCCAACTTTCCTTTCACAATGGGTATATACAAGTGCAGATCGACAACTGACGCCAAGGAAATGAGCCTCAAGATGACGAAACTTAACCTTAAGTTTCTCATCGAAAGACGCTCGTATGACCCTTGGGGTCACTATTCAGCACACCTTGGCCAACATTCTTCACACAAACCTTCCATGGAGGATTACTAGTTTAGTTGTGAAGACGAGTTCGAAGTGCGAAGGCGCAACTACAGTAGGTTCACCCTTCCGCAGATCGCTGACTTCTTGTCAAAGGATGTAGAAGGGTAATCAGATGACAATGAGGAAGTCACACTTCCCACATTCTTCAGAGATCAGATAGACTCGTAGCCACTTCGAGCCATGGATTGGTACGCCAAGGAAAGTATATCCATCGGGGAAAGAACAAGCAGAGTTGTGAGGGTAGTCATTCCAAACACAGAGCCGCCACCGATTACTACTACGCTACTTTCCACGTCAAGATCAAAACCCAAACAAAAGACATGGAGTAACCCTCCAGAAGTTTTCAATGTTAGAAGAATGACAAGGCATTCGAAGGGGAAGACACAAGTTGCTGATATAAATCGGCAAGAGCAACATGTGGTGACAGCCACAAATACAACTGAGACAGTACCAGAAATGGAAACAAATACAGCTGAGACAGTGCCAGAGATGGAAGCAAAACCTCTAATTCCGCCACCACTGCAGCAGTCTCCAATTCACATCAACTTGGAGCCAGACTCGCCACCACGTGACATCACAACACAATCTCACTCGTCAGGAGTTCATGGGACTAGCACCAATCCTTCCAGTGAGATTAGTCAAGATTCTTCTTGGCTTGAGAATCTCTTGGGTAGGAAAAGGAGGAAGTCGTCCTACCAATTGGACTTTGCAGAATTTGATCATCTCTAACAAGAAATGTCAGACAAAAAGTTCAAAAAGCAGGTCCATGTGGAAAAGAACGCCGACAATGAGATTCTCATTGAGACCACCGCACCACCTGAGGATAAAAATGCAAATGAAGTAGAGGTTGACGACTTCACTTTGTTGAAAGTCAACCTTGGTAAGAGCACACGCCAGATTGAGGTGGATCTCTTTGAGGTTGCGTCAGTGAGCATAAAGGAAAGAGTGGTCAAGGATGGTGAAGACAAGCAGCCCTCAAGACTGAAAACCAACAGCTGCGATAGTATATCTCCAACTTGATGCACGGTACTTCCAATGTCACTGCCTCGCTTTTGCAAATGCTGGAGCTACCTGCAGAACAAAATCAGCTAAGTCAGCTGATTTTGTATGGGAAGCACCTAAGAGATCAAGTGGAAGAGTTCGTCACTAGGGGCCAGTTTATACTTGCAGAGTTGTACCAACTCAGGTACAATGCCCACGACCTTCACGCTAAGATCAAGGAATTGAAACAGAGCATAGCAGAGAGCAAGCCTCGAGATTAGATCACCATCTCAAACTTGAGAATGGCATATAATTCAATCACTGCAGAGGAGAACAAACAGAAGCTTTCCACTTGGAAAAAACATGTCTACAAGGTGAAAGCTTATGATACAATCTCTGTAGAATTGACTGAGTGCAAACAAAACGTGGCAAGTACTATTAAGTTCGTGAGAACATTGGTAACATCCATCCCTTGCCAATACCAGCATGAAGGAGGTGAATACATGGAGCTCGCGAAAGTGCAGATGCAATTTCAGGACTTAATCTGGAGTAGTTTGTGCGGTGACCCTGTTGACTACAAGTTAAGTCAAATTGTTGCAATGTCAACAAAGCTAGATGATGCTGCTGAAAAGGGACGTCATTTTCAGGATCAAATTGCAAGTGGTGAGGAGATACTGCGAAGGCATGACATCATTCTGAGAAGTATCAGTTGTCCAGACACAGAGACAGTTAACAACTGGTTAGAGGAGCTGATCACTCAAATTGATGAGGTGTAAACTATCAGTTAGGACGTCCTACCTCTCCAAAGGTAGCATTTAAGACACAACAGTTAACTTGATTCCCTTTCCAAGTTAACTCGCCGTCCCACCTTTCATGCATGTCTATTTTTGAGACACCTTTTGTACATTGGAGTTAGTTTTAGTTTAGAATTAGTTAACTGAAGTAGTCTTTCCAGTTAACTGTTAGGTTACCTAATTTTAGACATAGGAATAAATCTTGCAGATTAGCAAGAATTGAATGTTAACTCAAGGAGATTTTAAGGTTCCCTACTCCTTTGAGCTTCTATAAATAAGAGCAACCTTGCTCATTATTGTTTAACTTTTATTACTACACGAAATTGTTGCGTCGTTGTGCCATCAAGCTTGCAAGTCAATATTTGTTCACTCTTTGTCTAAGAGTTGTTGGTTGATCGCATCTTGCATGATTGTCCTCTTCCATACCATTTGCTGTCCCAAATATTTGTAATTGTTGATCGAGTTTGAGGAAATAAATCAAAAGAGCAATGAGCCTTTGATCCAAAGTTTCAAGATCTATCAATACTTGTTTTTATAATCTTTGTTTCAATCTACACCTTGAAAAGAGTTATGAACCTTCGAGAGAATTTGGAGATTAAGCTTATCGTTTAATGTTGTTTCTTATGATCTATATTTCAGCCTACACCTCAAAAAGAGCTTTGATCCTTCAAGGAAATCTTGATATCTAGTTCATCGTTTAATGTTGTTTCTAGTAATCTATATTTCAGCCTATACCTCGGACAGAGCACCTCGCCTCCAAGGGAATCCTAAGATTTAGCTTATCATTTGATGATTACTTGCATAAATTTTATTTTGGCATAAATCTGAAAGAGCAATGAGCCTTCGGATGCATTATGAGAGACAGTTTGTCTAAGTGATCAAACCATTCCCAATTTCTCCTAGATCCTCTCGCTCTGAATTACTTGAGATAGGATAGTTATAGCTTTAGCCTAGTTGTAGTTTTGTAGAAACCAAAGAAAACCTTAGCTGCAACGCATTGCATTTTATAACCTTGTGCTCTGTCGCTAAGTAAAAAGATAGGAAATTTAGTTTACTTTACTTTTTACACAAAAACAGCAAAAGAGAGTGTGATGAGCCCTGCTGGCTCTCAACTCAAACCTCAATATTTTCTTAAGTCTTAATGTGTTATTTTAGTTTTTTAGAGAATGTTTGTAGACAGAAGAGAAGGTGCGCATCATATTAAAGCTTATAAAAATGCAATATAGACATATTCTGAGCAACGAATGTAATAGATGTTATTCTGCAATACATACAATGAGATCACAAACGAATCACATACCCGAAATGTTCCAAAATAATTAAATAAGAAATAAATCCAATTTGTCAGCCGGAATTGATGAAAACTGACAAAGAAGCACGCCCAAGCTCCAGATTTGATTTCTCCCTTTCCAAAACAGGATACAAACCCTTAAGGAAGGTAGACACCAAGAATAAGTCACATTCAGGAGCCAAAGAGAAGGCGTTTCTACTTCTAGTTCACACGCCCAACTTTCAAGAAGGCACAGAATCCAATGCAAATGGTACAGCCAAGGAGAAAGAGATGTAGAAACACTGCTGGAGCCACAGATCTGATGAAGAGGATGCCACAAGTGAAGAACCCCCTTCCTTATTGCAAACAACAGGAAATCTGTACAAAGTACTCAAATTGAATCATGTAGAACCTCTGAATGAAGCTCTCAACTACACTGATTCGACTGATCTCTCACAATCTCAAAAGTGCTCAACATCGAAGAGCAATCATTCTCCAATGGAAAATAATGCTCAAACCCTGATCACAGAGGAAGGCACAGGAAAAATATCCAAGGCAAAGTCGAAATCATCAAGAATAGGGTTTCTCATTGCCAAATTGCCTTATATCAAAAAGGCACGCATTTCCAAGATGATACGCCACTTTCATCATTTAAATCTTTTAAATTATAATTTAAGTCACTTTCAATAGTTTGACTTAAATAAAGTGGGCGCCCTTTTATATTTTAAGTGATTAAAATATTAAATCACCTTTATAGAATATTTAAGTGATATAAAATGTATAAAGTCAATTTGACTTTATAAAAAGGCATTAAGTTAATTAATTAACTCAAATCACTTAAAAATCCATAACTCGCTCAAAACTCCAAATATTCCCGTGCCGTCAGAAGCTGTCAACCCCTGAACTGCTATCGCCTGCTGTGAACCAATCACTGAACTCTGAACTCTGAACTGAGAACGACAAAACTCATCAAATAATGCCATTGACCCTCTAACCCAACCTGTTAGCCTACGAGAGTCTGAGAAATAGGCTAACCACTATCAAACATGATCATGCCGAAAAAGGGGACATTATAGAGAGAGCTTCCCCTCCTAATTTGAAGAGCAGTTCATCTATGCATAGTTGTCCATTTCTGTAAACTCCCTGATCTATGGTGCAATATTTTTTCCCTTTTTTCGCAGCTACCTTGGGATTGATCGTTTCCAGCTAACAACTTGGTGTATTTCAATGAGTACAGATTTTGATGGGCAGCAAATTTAAGATCAAGTAATGACAGTTTAAAATGCATTCAAAATGCTATTACATTTCAGTACAGCAATGAAGTTTAAACAAGGCAAGGAGTTGTTTGCAAAATGCGACAATAATCTCAAAACACACCATCTTATATTGGGAGTTAATTAAATACATGCTCAAAGTTTCATTTTTAGATTTATACAGTGGCTGGGTAAAGCTCAGACATTGCAAGTAGTAGCTTCCAAAATACTCAAAGTTTTAGAAGGACTGAGAAGAGTTATTACATCAAATCCTAGCAGCAATAAGAGTCAAATTGAATACCCAGATTCACTAAGGCATACTAAGTAATAACAGTAATAATTTTTGGCTGTAACAGCATTGAAAATGAGGAGTTTACATGGGATTTTACATACAAAAATGTAGTTACAGCTGTCATTATTCAAGTGCCCTATTCATGGTTTGATATAATCATAAATCACAACTGCCATTACAAGAACTACAGGATACATTAGATTTGAATGCTCAGACCTGGTATTTGAGTCGACCTCAGCTGTGGAAGGAAAGGACGTCCTCAGCAAAGAATGACTTGAAGGTGCAGCCAAGGTAAATTTGTTTCAGTCTTTGTTTCTCTTGTATAATGGGACGCCTAACCAGCAACCACACAAAAATGCCTCTTTCCAGACCTACAATAGCAACTACAACCCAATAGAAGGCTGATACAGAAGTTGCCCCTTCCTCAGAAAAACGCGTCTCACTGTTCTTTGTCCACTTCTCCTCAAAAACGAATCAGATATGGAGCTTCATGACTGAAATAGGTGCGCCTGGTGTTTCATTATAACAAAAAGCCTTCATAGAGCATGTATTATGATTTCAAGTCGACCCAAGGGCTAGCAAAAATTTGCATGGATTGTAATCACGAAAATGATGATGTAAACCCGTGAGTTGCATTCCCAAAACTATGACAAACTCGATTTGCAATAGAAAGATCTTTCTCTTCTCCAAAAACGCAATTCTTCCAGCTAGGGATGGTGTGTTTCACACCCGAATCAGGAGTATGAGGGTCTTCAAACCCTACCACAAGAGCCGACCAATTCTTCCCGTGAAAATGTGCATATCAATAATGTGTCGAATGATTCTTTCTTTCACTCTTTCGTATTTTCCCCCTCAAAACATAAGTGACTTCTTTTTCTTTATAAAATAATATTTCAATTATTTCATAAGTCACTTTTTAATTTTCACTATTCAAAACATAAGTGACATTTGCAAAGTAATGTTCTAAATATTTCATAAGTCACTTTTTAATTTTCACTATTCAAAACATAAGTGACATTTGCAAAGTAATGTTCTAAATATTTCACAAGTCACTTTAAAAACATTTCATTAAGCCACCTTATGAAGTGATTTAATTAATTACTCAATATCACCCCTTTAGACTAATTTGAAACTTAGGCAAACATTAAGTAATTAAATAAATGATTCCCTCAACTCGGCATTAGCCTTAGGAATTAAAAGGCTACGTGATCTCCTGACGGCTACTGAGTAGGGGGCATTGCAGTTTCCAAAGGTGCGAATTGAAACGCTAACAAAGTCAACAATAGTTGTTTGTTCCTGTGACCCTACAAGAGTTGTTTCTCTTCATGACTCTTTTGAGAACTGAATGTGCAAACCTTTGTTGGAAATGTTGTCATTGATGTCAAAGTCAAAAAGATGGAGTCATTGATGTCAAATGTATGAACAAGATTGTTGGCTTGATTATCATCCATATCAAAACTATTGTGGAAAGAATTCATTGTCTAAGTTTGATGTTAAACATATGAGGATGATAACAAAGTGTTGTACCCAAACCAAATTTTTTGCTTCATCAAGGCATTTTGCATAAATTAGTCTAAACCTTGCTAAAATGATGTAAAATACAATTTTGGGCAATATCAAGCATGGAGTTTTTGTCAATAGTTTGTCAGTCAAAGTCAGTTATATTGAACAGAACCTGAAGCAGAGACTCAGAATGGAGCGTTTCACATTGGAGGAACATCTCACGACAGCATTTCATGGTACATACGGTCGTTTCAATGATCGAGACAGAGTTTTCAATGATTAATTTATGAAGATTTCTCAGAGGAAAAGCACAAAAGTGCAAGTATAGCCCAGGGGCGCCCAACTTGTTGAAGGTTAAGATCTTGTTTAAAATGTTTAAGCATCCCGTCAATCTCTTCAGAATTAGTCTGGCTATCCGTTGAGCTATCCAGCGAAGTATTCCGAGACTCACAACTCCGGCAAACAGCAACAGAAGTTGAAATCCCTAAATTTCCAGAGGTGAGAAACTTGTCTTTTTCAGGGAAAAGCGCGCCTCTAGCCTGAGGGCGCCCATCTTAAGGAGGGGGTAAATCTTGGCATTTCTGATAGCTGATACATTCAATTTGTTCACAATTAATCTGCTCATCCAACGAGATATCAAACGCAGTCATCCGAGTTCCAGAACTCCGGCAGCAGTCGTCTAAAGATCAGCTTATAATGGAGTTTTCACGTTTCTGAGCTTCTCCGTTGATTCCCAATGCAAGTATAGCTCAGGGGCGCTGGTTCAAATGAGCCTTAAGATGGCAAAATTTGCAGGCTGAGTCTTCCTGACATCAGTAATACTCTAGCCTAGCTCCGCGATGCATCATCCTGCTTGTCGATCCGACGTTCCAGGTGATCGTGGCGGAAGTTCTACCAAGCACGTAATTTTACGGGCGGACCAACAAACGATTTGCAGTGTATTTTCACAGTCTAGAGGCGCCTAGCCTTTAGGCTTGTCAGATGAGCCCGTTCGCGTTCGAAGTCTTCACGGCTATTGAGCGTAATCATTTTATCTATCCAACGAGCCTAGCCGTCAGCCTTCGGATTTGGCGCTCGTACGTGCGAGGTCTTTAGTGTAATACTGCAAAGTGAAGATGTCCGGAAAATGGCAAAGTCTGGAGCGGTAATTTTAAATAAAATACGCACTGGAGTTTTTGAGGTCTTAGAAGCAGTTTTTTTTGCTTCGTCACTTCCAGAGACTTCTCTTGTGGGCCCTTCTGGCTGTCCGTTTAAACAGATAGTGCCTAAATCGGGTCATCTCAGCTCCAGATATCAGAGGTCAAAGTGTGGTACTTGGATGAAAGTTCAACTTTCATCAAAATGACATCAGTGCAACTAAGAGCCAGGGGCGCTTTTACTTTTGAGGCCCTTAACACAGCTTTCAGATGTCGTACATACAGTCGTTGGATGTAAAATGTCTCCAGGCATGCAGTGAGCTTGGTTTCCTGTCAACAGGGTTCGCCGTTCACCGTCAGCAGCCGTTTGAAGTGTCAGATGGCAGTTTAGGAAAATGGTTTAAGTCTGGAACCCGTAAAGCAATTTAATCAGGGGCGCCTAATTTTTCAAGGGGTTAAACGATGGATTTTGCAGTAGTGTCTCCTAGCAGACATTTCTTCCTTGTTCAGTAGGCTTTCTGATGAATTCTCCAGATTAGTCTCAGTATCACCCGGTCATCCAGAAATCAGTGTCGAAGTTGGCCAGTCGTAACAGTGCTGTCAGCTATAAAATAGGGAGTTAGTAAAAAGTGAAATAACTTGAGCAAATGGATGCCTATGAGCTCAAGAGTTGACTTTTCAGAATCGGTAAAGCTCAACGATGAATCTCAAAGCTTCAACAAAATTGTCAACTGAAGTTCAAAATATGCATAAGATGGCGATTTTCTATTTTTGGCGCTCTTGCATGATAATGAATATTTTATTATATTTATTCGAATTCGAACTTCCAGTCAGTGGCAGTGGAACTGAAAGGCAACCAATCAGAGGTCTTCTATTTTCATCAGGGTTTTGAATTCTTGCAGTTATCAAATTGGTGCGAATTTCATCTTCTTTAAGCATGGCGCCATCTTCATTTATTATTCACAAAGCTAAAGAGAAATTCGTTTTTCTTAAGAGAAATTCATATTTTTTAAGCAAAATTCGTTTTTCTTCAAGGCAAAGGCGTATTTTCAAGCAAAATTCGTTTTTCTTCATTCACAAGGCGTATTTTCAAGGGAGATTCGTATTTTTCAAGGCAATTCATATCTTCAAAGTCAAAATTCGTTTTTCTTCAACCAAAAGGCGAATTTTAGCAAACCAAAGGCAAATTCTTCATCAACAATCATTGGCGAAGACATCAAAACATTTTATTTGCAGGTACAAGTCAGAATTATCAGCAGACTTCAAACAAGATGGCGATTTTAGCAGAAGCAGAGCACTAAAAACTTCTTTCTTCTGTCTTAAATTCTTCTATTTCTCGTCTTAAATTCTTTCGCATGTTTGAAGAATTGGCGACTTTTGGCAAAACAAATCATCTGGGTTGATTCAATAGCTTCCTCGAGAAAACCCATGTGCAATTTTCGGAAAATTTACTCGAGCATCGGTTCGAGGCTCTAATTTTCTCAACCGAAAATTCCTTGCATGGTCGAGTAGAAGTCAAATTTTCGAAACGACATTCTAGGTTGTCTTAGAATCTTCTTCCGACAAAACCCATATCTCAGATTCCAATAAAATAACTGAAGGCTATTTTTAGCCTCGCTATTTTTAGTTTTCCAGAAAAAATTGTCAGAATATAGCCGTGTTCAGTCAATAGGCGAGTTTTTCAGAGTACAGTACACACAGACTGAATTCAAGACCAAATCGGTCTTAATTCATGATTTCGTTAGAAAAGCTGAGACCGATTTGTATCAAGCCACAAAAGAGATAATGGCCATCACTTCAGTCACGGAGCCGCCAAAGTTATAAGTCAGTTAAATGCTAGTTTGAGTGTGCAAATATTGCCAAGATTGCTCAAGATGCTGATGCAGTTGGCAGCCTCGTTGAGGGATTGCTTGTTCGAGATCACGACCAGTAGACTTCAGTTCCCACCTCTCAGGATAGACATTACACACAGGAGTTAAACTTGGCGTTACCTTCTCAAGTTAACTCGCTGTCTTATCTCATGCATATCTATTCTGAGATTAGCTTTACACACTTGGAGTTTTATTTAGGGTTTTACGTTAACTGATGATAGTCTTCCAGTTAACTTGCTTTCAATAAGGACGTGCATGCTCGCACAATTGTCCATTTTTAGATTAAATGTTTCGGTTAACTGATGGTAGCTTTCCAGTTAACTGTATAGTTTACTTCATTAGGGTTTGGCAGCAAATCTTGCATGCATTGCAGAACTGTAGATGACTCAAGGTGATTTTAGGGTTCCCTACACCTTGATGTATATAAATAAGAGCTTTTGCTCATTTGTAATTAACTTTTGCTTGAGAGAGAAATATATGCTGCGCCTACCTTGCCCTCAATATTGCTCTTTTGGTATTTGTTCATGTGTCTTGCTATTACGATTAATTGTTATGCCACATAGGGTTTCATGCAATTGTAATGGTGAATTCTGTTTTGTGAATCTTTTATCATTATGATCAAGTGTTATGCCACATAGGGTTTCGTGAGATTGTGATGATAAATCTGTTTTGTAAGTCTTTACTATTTTGATCAAGTGTTATGCCACATAGGGTTTCATAAGATTGTCATGGTAAATTCTTAAATCTGTTTTGTGCCCAATAAACTTGTCTAGATTGAGCTGATAGATGCGCCACCTTGCCTTCAAGTAGAGAATCTAAACTCGTTTATCGTCCGATAGTCAAACCCTACTCCATTTCCTCATGCTCTGTTTTCTTGAGGAAACTGGATAGATTTAAAATAGTTAGCTTAGTTGTAGTTAATGATCTGCGAAACCAGAAAATCCTTAGCTGCAACGTTCTTGGTTTTCTTAACCTTGTGCCTCTTCCAGCTGAGAACAAAAAGATAGGACTTAGATTACTTTTCTTTTCCATGCATTCCAGCACAACGAGGGAGCTTCCCCTCCTAATTTGAAGAGCACTCATTGCGTAGTGTACATAGCTGTCCGTACAAACCTGCACTCCAGAGGTGTTAGATTTTACGCCAACACAAAGGCAGCAACCATGAGATAAAGTTCATTTGTAATGTACCCCCTTGGTGAAGTTCAATTGATCATTAGCACCCCGAGAAGCTATCTTATTGATCATTAATATCTGATCAATTTATTCAGGGGCAGTAGTATATTTCTAAATATATTAATGTTTCAACACAATACAAATGGAGGTTGTTTGTAAAGAAGGCAACAAACAGCATATGAATAAATTGATTCAAAAATCTGAAGAAACGTCTTCAGCATAAAAGAAAATTAAATTATCTGAAAGCAAATAAAGACAAAAGCATGAGTCAGACAAAAGTTGAATAAGACAAAAAGGGGAAGCAATGATTTCTATAAGAAAAGTATGCAGCAAATGTCTTAAGGCAGAAAAAGACGAATTAAGAATAAGACAAAATAAGTCTTATCCATGTAAGACAAAATGTCTTTAGTAAAACAATACTTTAATTGCTTTTGAAAAGGCACGATAATGAAGTGATACGATTAAATAAAAGGGAGATAGTTTACTTTTAAATGGTGCAATTCACAATTTGAAAAGATGCAATTAATAAAAGAATAAAAGGCAGCGCTTCATACAATGAAAAGATGTGAATATTTAAAGAATATTTTTATGAAGCAATTAATATTTTTATCAGTGAAGGAACAGCAATATATTTTGAAGTGTTGCCTCCATTGTGAAAGGAGGTAGTCATTATGAAAGGGTGTGTCTATCACCCTCATTGAAGACATAAAAGATAAGAGAAAATGTAAATAGAATGCAAGAATCGAATGAATATTTTCTGAGAATAGAGAGGAATAGCAGCACTATGAAGTGCACATCAGATTTATTCTAAGAATATAAGTGTGAAAAAATGAATATCATCTGTGATAATAGACGTGGATGTAAAAGAAGATCTTTGTGTGTGTGCTGAGTTTGTGAGTGCATAAAATATATATCATCTGAAGATTGGAGTGTGTGTGAGTAGCTGTGTGTGAATAATGAATATTTTCTGAGCATTTAAAAGAAAAATCATATACACAGCAGCAGGTATATGAATATGAGTATACAGATAAAAGAATGAATTCAAGCAGATTTTTGTGAAGGAAATATTATAGTGTAGTGCTGTGTGTAAAAATGTATATCATCTGAAGAGGAAAAGAGTGCTGAGTATTGTGTGAAATAAAAGTTAAATCATCTAAACACAAGAAAGTGTTGATGGCTGTGTAAAAGAAGAACAGCAGTGTAAGTATGTGAAAATGAACATCATTTGAAAGTGTATATGTAGAAGATAGAAGAAAAGATCTAAGGACAGAGTTCACTGAAGAATATTTCAGACTCATTCTAAAGTATACATGCAGTCCATAAGTGAAGTGTATAAAGCAGATCTATAAAAGTTTATGAAGAATTATAAAGAGGAGTAACTGTGGTTTAAAGAGTATCTTGAAGAGGTCAGATTTATGAAGACACTATGAGCACATTTGTGAAGACTACATGATGCAAACTTGATAAGGAAGATAGACATTTTGGATAAAGTGATAACTATATTTGATGAATACAAACTTGACAAAGAGGATGCAGATTTGAAGAAGAATATAATGCAGATTTGGTGAAGTAGATGGCATCATCATGAAGTAAATCATTTATGTGAAAAGCAAAGTTGTGAACAAGATATATTTTGATATCATTCAAGGAGGATAATTTCAAGAAGATTATAAAGTCCATCATCAGTTGAGGAAGCAACATTGAAAGTGGAACACAATTCATTCAAGTTATTATTTTTGCTAAGTTGGTGCTTGGCAAGTGGGAGTTGGAGCTTCTGATAGGTTGGTGCCTACGAACATTAGGGGTTGGTGCTCCTTGTAGGTTGGTGCCTACTAAATCAGCATTAGGGGTTGATGCTCCTTGTAGGTTGGTGCCTACAAAACTACATATTTGGTGCCTACTAAACTACACATTTGATGATTCAACTAGGTTGGTACCTACATCCATTGTAAAGCTTATATAATTCATAAAGTACATTATTTGTACCGTGGTTTTTATCCCGTAAGGGTTTTCACATCAAATATTGGTGTCAACTTGTTCATATTAAGATATTCTTGCATAGTTGATTTTTGTTAGAGTTTGAAGTTGATAAAGGTTGTAAAGGGTAAAAGTTTGTTGATATACTGATTCACCGCTCCCCCCCCCTCTCAATATATCTTTGTGCTCTTCAACCTTATCTATTCCAAAGTTGTCCTTTGTTGAATCCTCAGTGCTATCTTTTGAAGATTTAACTTTCACAACCTTTATCCCCTCAACTTGTTCAAGTTCTTCCAAAGATTGTTCCTCAAGAGGAAACTCCATATCAATAACCATGTGCTACATAGACCTTCCTTCTACCATATTTAATATTCCTTCTTTTGTTCTTCTTTATGCTTTACTACATCATTCATTTGCATTTGACTTTCCTTTTGCTCGTCTTCAACTAATGAAGAAAAAAATCTTATTGAAAATATCCTTAATAGGAGGAGATCTAATAACCTTTTTGATCCAATCCACCTTTTGGGTCACATCTAGATCAGCAACATCATGGGTTATAAGTAGACTATCTTCTTTCCTCCTTAGAGACTTAGAAGGAGACTCTTCCCTCAAAACTTTTTTATTTTCCAGTTCTTCCTTCTTAGAGATTGGCTTACGGCATTTATCCATTAAATGACCATATTTGTTATAGTTCTAGTAGAAAAAGAAAATATTCTCATAAATTATTGACTGAACCCACTTGCCAAATTTTAATGAAGGGTTATTTGCGTGGGTAGAACTTTTTGCATTTCAACACTTACACATAATCTAGCAAACACAACCCAAAACTATATAAGGTAACTTTATCAATAGATAAAAGATGGCCAAAAGAATTAGCAATACCCCAAAGAATCTTAGTGCTCCAAAATTCCAGAGGCAGCCCTGGTAGATGAACATTGGCAATCGCATAAAGATCAATAGAGAGGTCAAAGTAATAAACTATACAAATGAAATAAAATACTCACAATTACACAGACACACATTAAAATGGAAAAAACATAAAAGGTAAGAAACTTTAAAAGCATTATATTACTATTAAAACACTTACAATAGTGTTTGAAAATTAAAATACAAAATCTGGGAAATTTCACTTCTCACTTCTGCATGGCCAATAAAACCTCTTGTGCCCTTTGTTCTCCTCAAAAACGAATATATCTCTAAATGAGAGAAGCTTCTTAAATATAAGAGGGGTTGCGAAGTACCAAAAAGGATAGTTGCCACAACCATTCAAAACTATCATTTGTAAATATTTAATAATGTAATAATTTATTAGAACAATTTATAAATGTTATAAGGATATATGACCCCAATAACATTATGTTCTAAAAAAATTTCATCTTCATATTTATATTAATTTAATATAGATTCTTTTAAAACCACACCAAATCCTCCCTAAGTTCAGTAAATGAAGTTTGAAATATGTAAACAAAAACCAATACAAGAAGCTAATATAGCAACCACAACATTCACAAGGAAATGAGACCAATGAAGGACAATGATTCTCCCCAACAGGTAGAAGTTATAGCCCAAAAGACCTGAAACATAGCCATTGCAATGTATATTTTGTGAGATTTCCAAAGATATATAACAAGCCTGTGTAAAATGAGTAATACACTCATACATCACTGCCATACTGCAAACCTGCGGCCATCCTAAATCCTACTAATAAAAATTAAGTTAAAAGACAAAATTGTATAATGAGAAATAAACCATAGAAAAGTGCATTTAAGAGATATCCGACAATATATGATATACCTATATTTGGCCAGCCTATGAAAAAAGACCATATTGAACTATCTCTTCACCTTTTGCAAGGTCAAACTTGCTGATTTGCAGCCAATAATAATTTGCTTGGCTGCATGTTGTGTCTAAATGTAACAAAAAAATATGCACAAAATCTGTCTACTTGAGCATACTTTTACACCTATATTGATCATCTTTGGAAAAAGAAACGGTGTGATGCAGTGCAGCAAGAACAGAAAGTGGCACGGAAATGAGAGAATTCTAATTCATTATAACTTCAGATCTTCCAACCATACTACTATGCCAATGTTACGAGAAAATCATGAAGAAAAATGAATAAACAGGAAGTTTGCTCTACATCATGTAACCCAATTTTGTGTTGTATGTCTGAAACCATATGCTAATTCTTTACAAATAATAAGACACTATCTTTCTCCTATGTAATTTCCTCATTTTCGCAAGCATCAGTTTTTTGAGGATTAGCCTATCATCTGACCCTCGTAGGCTAACACTGATGGTTAGTGGGTCCTTCTTGGCAATCATCAGGGTGTGTTTTCTTCTTCAGAGTGCATTTGGGTTCAGGATTGGCCTTCGTTTGACTTAGTTCTTCACACTTACTAATTATAGTAAGCCACCATTTCAGTGGAGTCAGTATTGCTATATTTAGTAAGGCACCTGAACGTGATGGGTTTGCAATGTCGATCTCCTTGCTCAGTTGGCTTGGTCAAATAATGGGTATTTATGAAGTTATTATCATTAAAGTCTTTTTAATCATAATAAAGTATTTTTAATCATAATAAAGTAATATAAAATTATAATATAAAGTTTCAAAAGTCACTTTATGCTCAATGGGGCCATGACCCTCATTTAAGTGACTTAAAAGTGCATTAATGAATTATATTTTGGAGGCTAACTATTAAAGTATTTTATAAAGTCAATGTGCACACAAGTTATATTATTTTAAATGATATTAAATGCATTTTAGAAGCCACTAGAAGGGATCGACCTCCTTGAGGAGGCTATATAAGGTTTCAAAAAGTGAATGGATTCTCATTCTTGAAGATTAAAAACTTGTGATTTTGGAGTTCTTGCTTGGAGAAGGAACCAGCTAGGGTTTCTGCCATTGTTGAGCCTTTGGGAACGAAAACTCTCATAGGTTGTGCAATTTTGAGGCTGCAAAAGACCAGCTGAGATTATTGCCTGAGTGTCGGCTTCATCCAGGAGTCCAATCTGATTATATTGGTGAAGTTTTATTCAAGTTTCTTGAGCAGATTGTAGGGGTTTATTGCTGCTATAGTACCCACGATACAGTAAACGCTACAGCACATGTGAATAGTGTTTGCTAGAGTGTTGTGCATCATTGGTGGAGATTACATCGAACTATTCAAGGAGTTTCATAGGATTTCATTGCAGATTTGAACATCAAAGTATTCTCATCATTGAATACATTCATGGCTTTGTGCATATTCCTCATCCAGCACATGGGAATTAAGGTGCATCAGATGTAAAGATTATCTTCAGCAAATAAGAAGGGTTTGTAGAATAAATACCAGATTATTCCATGCTAGCCTATGCTGAGATTTCAATTGATGTATATTCATCTTCTCACAACCACATGAGTCATAGAAGAGCAGTTTATAATCTGTAGCAGCCTGTACAAAGCTTCAGGCAGGGACGTGTTGCTCTAGGCTCCAAACGCCTAGCCTATTCAATGTCTATCATCCTCATAGGGAGTGTCTTGCTCTACTAAGGCATTTGGTATCAGTTTGGATGTGGGAAAAGTCATCTACAGCAGCCATTCGATTTGTTAACCAGTCATCATCTTGCTGCAATCATTTCCAGGTTTTTATATAAATTTGATATCTCAATATTCGGGTATGGATTTAATGTTTTGCAAGCAATGTAAGTGGCTCTGTATTGAAAGTTTGTAATCTGATTAGTAATGAATATTTAAAGGCTTGCTTCAGCAGTTAGCATACAATGAGAATTATATAATCAGATTTATGATAGGAGTTTAATTGTTGAGCATATTCACCTTGCAATTGGCATATGTGTATACACTTCATTCTAACTCGGCAAAGTATTCAAACATCTATCAAACAAACATTGATTTGTAAACCCAAGTTATTAAACAAGGGCAGAAAATTTGTATTATCAAAGAATCCACCTGGAGAGGGTTCTTACATCCTATCATAGGCATTGCTTGAGTTATAGCTCGATAATAATGATTGGGGTTTTGGTAAAGTTGATTCACATTCTAGTTTCAGTTCCAGCACATTGCTCATCATGTATTGACTTTAGATAAAGATCAACAATGGTTCAAGGAAAAGAATGATGACAAAACAATCCGGAAGATGGATGGCTTGAAGCATAGCATCATGTTTGATATATTTTGATATGTGGCCAGCTAACTAGTATTACAATATACAGAAAATATAAAATATGAAAAAAAACTCAATTGGATGCTTCTAACTACTCTCTTAAGTTTAAAAAATAATTTCCAAACTACATGATACATAACTTATAAAACGTGACAGAAGAGTTACGCATAAGAAAAAATTATAAAGTATATGCTTACAACGAATGGCAGTGTTCTTGTTTCTTTTTCCAGGATTCACAATTTTGTTTCCACAGCTCCAATGCGGTTTCCAGTTTTTGGCACTGACACAATCATTATCAACATGTCGGTGTAAATAACAAGCAACTGGTTTCCAGCACCCCTCCCACATTCGGCATTGTAGCTGGCTAGCAAGTTTAACTGCACAAGGATAGTGAAAACTACGCCTACAATTCTTCACTCGACATCCCAAAGTTGCCCCAAATCTTCGGCACTCTGGATCTTTACAGTCCTGAGTTTTTAATGTATTAATAAACATAAAAATTCTACAAGTAATTCCAACAGTACAAATAAAAACAGCATTTAGGGCTGATATACAAATGCAAAAAACTAATGACATTGATTCCAAGCCTATAATCTATAAAATTAGCATCCATGCATCACAAATACAAATAGAAGAAACATTTCAATTAAATTCAACTTGGGGACTCTAAAATGCCTCACTCATTTCTTAAAGGAAGACGAATAATTTAGAAGCAAAGGTGTGTAATGACATTAGAATTACATTATTTTAATATCAGGAAAAGCTACTTGTAATGACGTTACTACAAATTCAAAACTGACTATGACAAAAAAAAAATGCAGACTTTCAAATCCATGTAAAAGTAACAGAGACACCCTCCTATTTATAGTGGTGAAAAGCTCTAAAAATTTGAATAGAGATATCATAGCAGTATCAAAGCTTTATTCTTGCCAATCTACAAGGTTAGATCTAACTTTTTCATACAGCTCAGTGAAAAGGAAAATAGATTTTATCAGAGGGAATGGACAAAGCTACAGGGTCAAGATGAAAAAATAGAAGTAGAAATGGAGAAAAGAAGGTTCCAACAAATGAAGAGGTAAAGATTCAGTATAATGCCATTGTTAGTATGAGCTAGGACTGGTAGCAAATGA
Source organism: Sequoia sempervirens (assembly GCA_007258455.2). Lineage (NCBI taxonomy): Eukaryota > Viridiplantae > Streptophyta > Pinopsida > Cupressales > Cupressaceae > Sequoia > Sequoia sempervirens. The sequence goes on from VDFB02340319.1 coordinate 93,941, forward strand.
TAATCTCATGGTGCAATTATTATCAACAATGCAAGAAATCTAAATATTTTGAGGCCAATTCAAATGCCTACAAGTGAAAGAAATGCTACTGCAAATAATAAAACCATTGTGGGTTCTGCATTTAGAATTTTCCAACTTAAATTCTTACAAAGAGAAGACCAACCACTTGAAGAAGAACATAATCAAAATGGAAATAATTTTTCACAACCTCGTTTGATAAATACAAGGCTCTTGCACCTGAGTTTCATGCTGAAATGTCTCTCACTAATTTTTATAACTTGAAGATGAGTGGACAAATGAGTGAAAAGAAGTCAAATGCAAATCAGCCCCATAGAGATATACAACAAAATTAGATAAGTTAACCATTCATAATTTTTTATGTTTCAAATAAATGTACTACTCTTACTTGGAATAAGAAGTTAGAAACATATTCTTCACTAAACCCTATCTATGAGATACATATTTTTCACTAGACCCTATGTATGAGGAAGAATCTGTAAAATTTCTTAACCTTCATTTGAAAGGTATAGCACATAAGTTGTGGTACCAGTGGTACCATGGATTGGTGATCCAAGGGCATAGCTTGATTAGCACATATGATGATTTTAGCCGGAGGTTAATTGACAAGTTTGACCAAAAATATCTAGTGATCCATTTCAAGAAATTGGCTCGCTTGAGGCAAAATAACACAATGGACAATTATGTGGTATACTTCCAAAGATTATCAACGATAGTTCTAGATGTTTCTAAAATGAGACATACAATTCTTTTAACAGAAAACTTGATTGAACCTCTTAAAGGTCAAGTAAGAGATTTCAATCTACCATCTTTGGAGAAAGCCATTTTAAGAGCTATAACCTGGAAAAAATCAATACCCAAGAACAGATTTTACTAAGAAAACACTAGCCTTGGGCCAGCAAAAGAAATCATTTTAGAAGGGAGTTTATGATCAAAAGGAAATGCCACAAAAAACAAATAAAGAAGAAGAATTCAAGAACGAACTTAGGAGGAAGAAATTGTGTTTCTCTTGCAAGGAGCCATGGGAACTTGATCGTCAATTCCTTGACCATGGGAACCAAAGGATCCTAAGCCAAAACATGACAAGGAATCAAAGCCTAAAAGAAAGAATGAGGAAGAAACTTTAACAAGCAGCCTTTCCACACTTTCTAGTGCTCCCTGGTATCATTCTTTTAGAGTTCCTGGAGTTTTGCTAGGGCGGAAAATTATAGTGTCAATTGATAGTGGAGCACCCACAACTTTATAGATGAAGAACAGATAGTCAAAAGGTGTTCGGAAACTAGGGACTTTGAAGGATTCAATATCATAGTAGTAGACAGTTTCACCATTGCTTCCACCAACAGATTATAGCAGCTTGGCATCACTTTAGGCAAACACAAGATGCATGATGACTTTTATCTTATGAGCTTAAGATAGACCAACATGGCTTTAGTTGTGCAATGGTTACACTCCCTTGGAGAATTTACTCAAAATTATCAAACTATGGAGCTGAAATTCAAATCATAGAGGAAAGGAAGTGGTTCCATGAGGCATTATAAATGGAGTCCCAAGAGTTGTTTCAACAAAGAGGATGGAGAGATATTTTCGAAGAGAAGTAGCTTTGGTAGCACATTATTTGGTAACAACCACAGTCATTTACAGATGAGAAATTTTATCACATTGACATTCAATCTATTTTAGACAAGCATAGCATAGTGTTAAGTGGCATACCTCTAGGATTGCTACCTAATAGAGGACTTCAAAACAAAGTAGAGCTTGAGTCAAGTTCTAAGCTAGTCATTACTACTCCTTACGGCCATCCTAAAAGGCATAAGGAGAAGATAGAGAAAGCAATCAAAGAGATTTTAGACATGGAACACATTAAACCAAGCTCTATCCCTTTTGCTTCTTCTACAATTTTGGTTAAGAATAAGGATGGCACAATGAGAATATGCATTGATCACAAAGCTCTCAACAAGAAGACAATTAAGAATCAATACACCATTCCCAAGATTGATGAGTTGATAGATGAACTTCATGGGCTAGTTTAATTCTCCAATATCGATCTCAAGTCAATGTACCATTAGATAATGGTAAGAGAGGTTTTCTTGGAAAAGGCTCAAGGGAGATGTTTTCTTGGAAAAGGATCAAGGGAGATGTCCTCAAACACATCAAAGAGTATTACATACCATCAAAACAAAATAGAGCAGGTTTTTCCAACAAGATTAGTGCAGCCCTTATCAATTCCCAGCCAAAAATAGGAGAGCATCTCTATGGTCTTCATCACCAGCCTTCCAAGAGTTTAGGGTAAGGATTGCATATTTGTTGTGGTAGATAGACTCATTAAATATGTTGATTCCTTTGCTATATCTTTTGAGTTCATAGCACTAAAAGTGGTTGGTTTGAATTTCAGAGAGGTATTCCAGTTTCATGGGTTTCCTAAGAACATAGTGAATGACAGGGACATCTTCCTTAGTTTATTTTGACAAGAGCTATTTCACTTGGCAAGAACTGAGTTGATACCAAGCACTAGCTATCACCCCCAAATGGATGGGCAAACAAAGGTTGTGAGTAAGTGTATTGATAGGTATTTGAGAGAAGAAATATGTATTAAAGCAGCAAATAACATGGATCAAATGACTCTATCTTAGAGAGCATTGTTACAATACTTCACATCATATGTCCATTGGTATGACTCAGTTAAAGTATTTATATGGATATGACACTAACTTTTGTGAATTTGGTTATCACAAATAGTAGAATGCCAAGGGCAAAAGACTTGGTCAAGCAAAGCCGAGAAATTTTGAAGTCACTTAAGGAAAATCTCCAACAAGCACAAAATGATGTATGCAGATTGGCAGTACATTAAGAAGACTTTTGAGGTTGGATAAAATGGTTTTTTTGAGGTTGTAGCTTTACATACAATCTTCCCTAAGAAGTGGAGTTGAGAAGCTGAATCCTTGCTTCTATGGGCCTTACAAGATAATGCAAAGGATAGAGGAGGTTTTTTAGGAGCTTGAGTTGACAAAACACAATAGGTTTTGAACAACATATTTCATGTTACATGTCTCAATAGGGTACTTGGACAGCACATCACTCTTTCAGTAGAGTTGTCTCCTTTGGATGATCAAGGTAAGTTGATCTTGGTACCAGAAGCCATCATGGCCAGAAAAGAAAGGAAATTACAAACCAAAAGCTACATGGGAAGGGTCTCTCAACCAAAGATGCTACATGAGAAGATGCAGAGATACTTGAGCATCCAAATCTTCAGAGATAAAAAATTATGAGAAGAACAAACTATCATGTCCCCTTTTTCAAAATTAAAAAAATTGAGAGAACCCATAGCTTATTTCTTCATTTCATATAGGGTAGAGGATAAAGTGAGCAAAGAAATAGAAGTAATATTTTAAGCTTGGCCGAGTAGCTTTATTTTTTTTAAAGGGCGACTAAATATTATTATTTTATTTAAAAAGTGTTTTAGGAGGGAAAATAGAAATTCATATTAAAGGGCCCAAAAGCAATCTATAAAAGGATGGTGAATTGTTCAAAGGAATCATCCAGTTTTGTTATTGCAATCAAATACTCGTTCCAAAGCTTCAGCATTGATTTTGTAATGTCCTTAGCAAAATCTGACTTTGTTTTCACTTTTCAAGCCTTGAAAATTTCGTCGAACATTTATCTTGAATGCTATCTTTGTTCTGATGTAATTTTCTGTTTCCTTTGTTTGGTTTTGGATTGCTGCTAATGATGCTTGAATGCTTGAAAATAAATACCAAGATGTCTAACAATGTAATGAATGTGAAATGCAAGTATTTTGTACTTTCCTAAGCAATAATAAGACTGAAACTTAATGCAATATGTAGCTACAGCAACTCTGGCATTTTCACAAACATTTGGCAAACATACTCCAACTCCATGAATTGCTATTGGCAATGTTTCAAAACTGATTACAAACTTCTTGCAGATAATCCTTATAGCAGATTGCACCCAAAAGAGACAAATTTCAATGTCAAGCAAGCATGGCAGCAACTACAGAATCTACAATGCAATTGACTCCACTAGGCTCATACAGCATTCTTTTAAGACAACGATCTATTAAGGAGCTTACTGCAATTACCTTGCTAGTGTTGATGTTATGACAGCGTTCCTTTCATGAAGTAAATGAAGTTACAATATCTGAAATTGCAGATGCAAACTTAAATACAGAATTTTATTTGAAATTGAGAACCTGGATTTGATGACTCCCAGATGATGTTTTGCCAATGCTAAGACGTCTTCCCAAATCCACAATCGATGCTCTCTAAACATGAACCGAGGCCCATAGAGATATTTGCAGCTGCCAATATGATGTGTCCAAGTCTTCTTGACTATCCACGTCACACATAAATACCAAATCGTCTTTTCTCCCAGCGATGACTTTCTTTCTTTGGAAGAGGTGGCTCAAGATAATTACAAGCAACACCCGATAATCTTTGATTGTTTGGCTTCTTTACCAAAGTCGGCTCCCTTGTCTTTAGTGATCATCCCCTATAAGACATTATCAATGAAAATGCCGACACTCTTTAATCAACCAGCTCCCAATGCCTGAAGACAAATGTAAGTTGACTTCTATTCAAGTAGCGATTATTCCTTTTGCAAATATAATCGAACTCAATATATTTTCGATTCTTTATTCCACCTTTGTCTTTTCCTGACTTTGTATATATTTTTCTTTTCTGAATGATATTGAGTTACACCAAGCAGCTCCCGAAAATTATATTACTCACCCTTGGCAAATTCAACACTGCAAGCATTAGCAAGTATTTGATAAAGTCATCTTAATTTGTCTTTTTTTCTGAATTTGTCCTTTTTGTCAACCAAAAATAGCATTCCTTAAGAGAATCGATGTCTCCAAATAAAATCAAGCTTCTCCAATAAAAATTGTCCATACTATATAAAAAGACCTTCAAGTTGAAAGTGTCCTACAAATTATTTTCTTCAATATCGATTCCCTCCTTGCTATCCGAATTTGGCCAAAGGCCACTAAATTTGGCTCCAATGAAGAAGACTGAGAATATCTCCTTCTCTCAAGATTGTTGATCATAGCAATACATCACCTGTTGTATCAATGAAATGATCCTTGCAACAATAAACCAGCTGCTGCAATGAAATAGTGATAGCAACAATACCTCAGCTATTACAACAAGTTGATGCAATAATAAACCAGCTATTGCAACAAATTGATGCAATAATAAACCAACTATTGCACCCAATTAGAACTCCTGCCAGAAGGGCAATACTACATCAGCTATTGCACATGTAAAATCCTCCAATGAAGCACCTGTAGAAACCTTGGATGGATTTCTCAACAACTCCAGCTAGGGCTGATCTTTCACAACCAAACCTGGTACTCTAGAGTCTTCAAACCTTCGAGTAATGCAAGCCTCAGCTTATACCACGCAGGTATGAGAAGTAGAAATAATCCAAGACAGGATCAAAATGGCTTGCAATCAGCTCCTTATAAAGAATTCTCATTCACCTCCAAGAAGCTTCTAGAATAAAATATTATTTTATTCCTTTAAGTGACTTTATGGTTTATTATTTTATTTAGTCACTTTATTAAATTAATTAAATATAAAGTCATCCTTAAGATATTAATTTATTAGAATAACTTTATAAATAATTAATCTAATATTTAATTAAAATAATCAATTAAGCTATCCTTTTGAAATATCATTAATTTGGACAACCTAATCAATTAAATTAATTAAATCATGATACCTCCAATTCGGGAACATGACAGATTTTCATCTTCTCATTCAAAGACAAAATTCATTGGTGTGTGGGAACTTGGATAACGAAAACCCTCTTAATTTTCAATTGGTGTTGGAAGATGAAAACCCTCTTTATCCAAGTGAGGTGATTCCATTTGGGGATCGCATTGGTGCTGAATATTGCAAGCTTAATTCCAAATATGGGAAATTAAGAAGCATTTTGGAGGATTTCATTTGTGATGTTGGTTGTCAATAAATTGCACATTTGATTGCTAGGGAAAATTGTCAAAACTCAGAGAAAATTATTTCCATTCAACTACTACGCAGCAACCAAAATAGGCCATGGTTGCTGCCCCAACCTCCCTATGCAGCCACACCATCCTGTCATGCTATACAACTATTGCCATACACCTGCAATGGCTATACTACCGCCATGAAAACTACCACACCAATCATTCTATTACTTTTTGCCCAATTGCCAGTATTTTCCAGATTTGCAATTCGAATAGCAACACAGAAGACTACAAGTAGCTATTTTGTCATTATAAAATTTTAAATTTTTTTTTTTTTTTTTTGGCAAATCGCTATCAGAAAGGATAGCACTCTTTGTATTAATTTAAAGCACCAAATTACATGTTTCAGACCTTTTTTACGACCTCAAATTACAAAAACTCCTATTTCTTAGAGGACCTTAATGTCATTGGATGCTTAGATTTTGCTGAAGAAGTTTTCTTCCTTTTCACCTCTGTCCATTCTTGTTCAATTTGAGGGGGAACAAAGCTATTTTGACCAGATAGAGCGTCGCCACAAGCGCTTGCAGCCACTATCACAAATCCTTCACTACCTTTAGAGAGAATTGTAGAGTTTGCAGTTTTTGTAGGTGAACCCAAAATGCACTCCCCGCGAGGGGGAGGGGAGGAAGGAGAGCTTTTCTTCGGAGAGACTAAAGGAGGTACGAAGTCTTTGGGTGGATTGGGGGGGAAGATATAATGTTGAGATTCAGCCCCAATCCACCAAGATGGTTTGAAGTTCCCCACAACACGATCCTTCTGACATTGGGATGATAAGTGTTTCGTTGAGAAACATTTCTTGCATCTGAAAGCTATTTTTTCATAATCAATCAGTTGCCTCCTGCATCTATTACCCACCTTCAGCAAAATCTCGGCAGGAAGACCATTAGCAAAATCCATTTCAACGCAGATGCGAGCACAAGTAGAATTTTGATAGTTGATGGTTTCCTCAGAAGAGCAATGATACTTTCCAAAGCTATTTCCAATAGCCCTCAAACAATCTAATTCCCAAAACTGGATAGGGAGATAAGGAAGTCTTACCCATAGAAAAGCAGTAGTAAAAATTTATGTGCGCGGATCAAAATCAAGAAACCATGGTTTCATGCAAAGAAAATCACCTTCGTAGAACCAGGGGCCGTTTTCTAACACCAACTCCTTGTCTTCCTTTGATTCAAATTCCAAAATGAAGAACCCCTTCACACAGGGAAAAATACTGATTTCATCTTCCATGAAAGTCTTCCATTTGTCTGAAACCCATGCGTGCAGATCACATAGTTTCGGCCAAGTTTTCGTGAACCGGCATATCAAAGCATGATCGGACAAAAAACCCTCCCTATCCAATGCCAGACCGTCCAAACACACTTCTGGTGTTGTTGATGAGAGACGAATAGGGATATGCGGACTAAGCTTCGCAGGGGCGCCAAATGCATTGTCCGTGGCATGTGGTGGCTCTGAATAGGGGACCCCGTCACCAGACTCGACAAACGGATGATGCCCTAGCCGCAGGCCATTGCTTGCTCGCTCATTTTGTAGATGTGAGCAACTTGAGAAATGAGATCGACGTATTCCAACGGCGTTAGTAGCGGCAGAGGCACATTGATCGTGCCCTAAACCCCCGTCAGAGCACCACTCCTTATTTACGGATGCCTTGGTTTTACCCGTCAAGGCATGAGCAAAGTTGCAATTCCTTGTGTCTGCACAAAAATCCTTCCTTCCGCCATCAAAATGGCCAACAGATGGAATGGGGCTTGAGAAACCTGAAGCAAAGCGCGGCACAGGAGAACGGGAGTCGGCCATTCGGGAGATCAATATTAATTTAAAATTTTAAAATTATTGAATTTGATTTTCAATTTAGAATATTAGCATATTTTAATGTTTTTCAAACAGTTATAACTAATAAAAAAAAAACAAAGCTCAAGGTTTCATCATTCTATTAATATCATTGTTGTTTAGTATTCTTGTTTATGCCCTATTGTTGCATGGATTTGAATCATCAAAAATTGCATTTGTGATTAAAATTTTGAAAAGAGATATTACATCCTAAGACTTGGAATGACTAAATTAATGCTCTCACATTCCTTCCTTGCCTCAAAAATGAAGAACTTTTTCATGGCTTAAATGCAATCACTCTCTCAAGAAATATGGCAAATGGACTTCTACATTTAATTGCCAATGACCCTACTTAATATGAGTGAAATATAGCTCTTGTTGTGAACTCACTCTTCCACTTTGTTCTTCCTTGCCCAACGAAGGAAGAAGCTCTCTAAGAGAAAGAAGCTACTAGCACATACCCCAATGGGTGTACTTGTCCTAAGAAGGTTACATTTAGGTTCTATTGTTTTGTCCTCTATGGGATGAGTTTGACAACAATCAAACCTATCACCTATCACCCTTATCTCATTATAGATGAAAATCTACAACAATCAAACATGTAGGACAAATTTCACCATGACCAAACCCATCACTGGTACTTGGTCCTTCAATTTGTAAGGGTCATAACATTTGCAAATGAACTTGAAATGAGGTGTTTCATTTTTTAATTTGCATAAATTTTCAAGAGGAGCCCACATGTATTAAAAACAAAAAAAACACTTAAGAAAACTTCATTATGCATGTTTTTGACCTTGCAACAAAAGTGCATTTTACGTGCTACTAGCTATCTAGCTATCTCATATGATCTAAGTAAATGTCCTAAGAAAATTGGATTGCACCTTCCTAATTAGATGGATTTTGTTCCCACAAAAGCTTATAAGTATCAAATCAGGAAAAGTAAGGATCTTGTTGGCATTTCAATTAGCACCTCTGGAGTGCTTATTGGAAACGGACAGCTATGCACAGTACGTAATGACTGCTCTTCAAATTATGGGGGGGAAGCTCCCTCTTGTTTATTGATGTTTGCGTAAAAGTAAAATGGACTAAGTATTCCTATCTTTTTACTCAGCGGGCAGGACACAACAGTGCATAAACACAATGCGTTGCAGCTAAGGTTTTCTCTGGTTTCTGCAGATCTTAACTACAACTAAACTAGTTTTTAATCTATCCTATCACCTCAAGGTAAACAGAGCATGAGGGCATAGGAGCGAGAATGGATTCGTTGGATCGCTTGGTCCGACCATCTTTCAAAATGTGTCTAAGGCTCTGAACTCTCAAATTTTAAGTTGGAATAAGGCTCTACGCAAGTAATCACTCTTTATGGTGAACTGAATCACAGGATTGCCCAGGAGGAGGAACCCCTGTCTGAGGTGTAGGCTAGGATGCAACTCACTAGAAACAACAAAGTACGATGAACTGGCTAACAAGATTCCCGAGGAGGTGACGACACTTGTCCAAAGTATAGGCTGAAAAACAGATCATTACAGAACATCAAACAACAATCATTAACATCAAAATACCGAAGGAGGTGACGACACCTGTCTAAGGGGGCGATTGAAACAACAAATTGAAAGAACAAGACATTGAAATAACTCGAATCTTTCGATCAAATCGCATGTGCCTTTTGATTTATATCTTCAAACTTTCTCCACGAATTACAAAGGTTTGGGACAGAAAAGGTATGAAATCATACACAATTGCTTATCAAAACCAAACAACTCTCATCCAAAAGTGAGCAAATATAGACTTGCAAACTTATTGACACAATGGCGCAACAATTTTGCCTAGTAAATAAAGGTTACAAAATAATGAGTAAAGGCTCTTATTTATAGAAACTCAAAGGAGTAGGCAACCCTAAAATCTCCTTGAGTTAACAATCAATTCTCGCCAATCTGCAAGATTTATTCCTATGTCTAAAAGTAGGTGAGCAAGCAGTTAACTGGAAATCTACTTCAGTTAACTGAAACTAAACTAAAAGTGAACTCAAATTACAAAATGTGCCTCCAAAATAGAGATCCACAATTAGTGAAGATCTGAGATAGACATCCATAATTGGTGGGATCTGACATGCATGATCAATGGGACAGGGAGTTAACTTGGAATGAGGCATCAAGTTAACTCCTGTCACCACTAATGCTATTTTGAAGGGTAGGACGTCCTAAGTGGGTGCTTTACACCTCACCACCTTCAGTCAACAGTTCCTTAATCTAGTTGTTGACTTCTTCTGCCTCTGAACAATTAATGCTCTATAGGATGATGACGTGGTGTTTCAGCATCTCTTCACCATTTGCAAGCTGCTGTTGATATTCTATACACTTTGCAATTGTGTCATCCAGCTTGGTGGACATGGCTACAACCTTACTCAACTTGCAACCAACAAGGTCATCATAAAGAGTGCTACGGATGAGATCCTGGAACTATTTTTGCACTGCGCCTAGCTCAACGTATGCACCTCCCTCGTGCTGTTAAAGGCAAGGGATAGATATTACCAACGTTCTTGCGAAGTTGATAACCCCTGCCACAATTTGTGTCATGTCTCCCAAATTGCAACACTAAAAGGTCAAAACCCAAACATTAGAATACAAATAAATAAATATTAAAAATATAAATATAAATATTAAATTATTATAATATTATAAATATGTAAAGAAAACTAATCTAAAACTAAATATTGGTAATTTAAATATTATTATTAAAATCATCATAATCTAATAAATATTAAATAAAATATATAAAACTAACATAAATAAATATATATTATATTAATATACAATGTGTAAATACAAAATAAGGAAATACAATTACAAAGAAAAAGATTAAGGGCAGCAACTAATAGTGGAAAGAGGCAGCAATTAACAAAGGGACATCATTATGATTAAAAGCTACCTCCCTATGAATATACGTATCCCTTCTTGGGGATATAAAATGAATTAAATGAGTTTGGGTAAAAGAGTATAGGACAGGAGAAATAAAAATAAGAGCTTTGCATTATATTTTGGTATAACAGCCAAAACACATGCAAATATGAAGCAGATAAAGCCTTACGTATATATGATCTGCAGCAGGTATAAGTGAATGATAGAAGGAAGGATTATGATACAAATAAGAGCAGATGGAAATGAATATATTGTTCAATCAGAAATCTGGAAAAACAGCAATTGGAAGAGAAGAATAAAATATATTGTCAAGGATATATTTCAACTGTAAGTTTAGATAGTTTTAATATAATAATATAATAATATATATGAATATATATATATATATCATAGTTACGAGACTCGAACTCGGCGAGGGTGACTCGACTCAGGGACTCGGGGACTCAGCACTTGGACTTGGCGCAGACTCGGCAAAATGAAAAGAAGTTGAAAAAACCCTAGAAATTTAGAGATTTTTAAGGATTTAAAACTTGTTTCAAGCACCCTTTATTGAATACAACACAAATAAAAGCAAATTTGATCACAGGCACAAGTATACAACGATCACATAAGTATAAAGTACACAAATTGTAGTTGCGCTACTGAAGGAAACAGCATACTTAGATATATAAAATTAGTCAAATGTATACAAAACTCATGGAATATGAAATCCATGACATCAAATGTTCCATACAAATATGAAATATCAAAACAATAGCTATAAGTCTATGACTCTATGGCATATTGGAGCCAGCATCCTTCCTACGAAGGCGTCTAAGGGTCCTGGATGATGTTGCAGCTGCAGCCATAGTCTCTACCTGTGTCTGACTCTCCATGCCACTCTCACCAACAATAGCTATGTCTCCTCGTGCTCTAGCCTCCTCCTCAGCCATGGCTACAACCTCAACCTCTCTCTCTGCCTGGTCCACGCAATCAAGGTCCTCGTCACTAAAGACTGCATCTGTAGCCTCAATGATCCACTCAGACTGTGGATCAACCTCCTCTAGACTGATCGGGGCTTTGTCATGGTCAAAAAGCTTCTTGTATCTGAGCCGAAGGTTGTATTGAACATATACCAAGTCATTCATCCTCTCCACTGTCAATCTATTGCGCTTCTTGGAGTTGAGGGGCAATTTCCCTAATGGGGTTTAGGGGCAGTGCCCTTTGTGGGGGTCTAGGGGTAGTGCCTCTAGTGGGGTCGAGGGGCAACGCCCCTTGCGGGGGTTTGGGGGCAGCACCTCTAGCAGGGTTGAGGGGCAATGCCCCTTGTGGGGGTCTGGGGGTAGCGCCCCCAGTAGGATCAAGGGGCAGCACCCCTTGCGGGGGTCTGGGGGAAGCAACCCCAATGGGATCAAGGGGCAACGCCCCTTGCCGGGGTCTGGTGGCAATGCCCCCAGCGGGGTCAAGGGGCAGCACCCCTTGCGGGGGTCTAGGGGTAGTACCCCCAGTGGGGTCAAGGGGCAATGCCCCTTGCCCCCAGCGGGGTCTAGGGGCAATGCCCCTCGCGGGGTCCCAGGGCAGCCCAAATCAAGACCTCCAAAACCATACAAACCTTCATGGCGTACATCATTTTGCATTCACAATAAGTAAAAAAAAAAACAAGTTTTAACTTTAAATTTCAAGTAATTTTTTGCACTTTTCAAAGCCTACTTGTTGCTGAGTCCTGCTAATAAGACTCTCCTGGACTCAGCAAGTCCAGCTAGGACTCGGCCGAGTCCTAGTCCAAGCCCCCAGGACTCGGCCAGGGTGACTCGACTCGGGACTCACCGAGTCCTGGCGAGTCCTAGCGAGTCTCGTTACAGTGATATATATATATATATATATATATATATACTATTTACATAATGATATATAAATATTTATTAGAAATAATAATGAATACATATTTAATAGAAATAATGATATATATATTTATAAATTGAAGTCAATTAAAAATGATGATATATATATACAATTATTGCAATAATAATGCTTGTAGCAATTATTGAGCCTTATAAGTAATTACGATCTTAATATAAAAGCTGAATAGATTAAATATTTATGATCAATCGAATGTAAGATTGAAGGTGACTAAGGAATAAAGAGTCATGGGAAGACACAGCCAATCAGGTGATGTACTCACTTAGCAATAATATTTAGCATAATTTGGATATAAGAAATTAACATAGCTAATCTCTAATTATTGATGTAATGCTTTCTTTAGTGTTATCATGATGGAATGATATTAATATGGACTTAAAGAATCAATGATAAATGAAAATGTATTTAATTGTTGCTAGACTCATTAACTGCATTATAATGGGCCTCGTTGCATACACTATTAGGGGAATACACATACGATAATAATTTAAGGAATTCACTCATAGGACTGCATTTAGATTTGTTTGATGCTAAATCTTATATTTGATAAACTGTATTATCTGTTGGCGTAACAACTAACACCTCTGGAGTAGAAGTTGTTATGAACAGCCTATGCACACTACGCAATGAGTGCTCTTCAAATTATGGAGGGGAAGCTCCCTCGTTATGCTTTGACAAATGTACTTGCAAAGGAAAATAAGCTAAAACTATGTCCTGTCTTTTTGTTTCAGCTGCTAGAGGCACAAGGCTTTCTTGAAAGAACTTACACGTTGCAGCTGAGTTTTCTCTGGTTTCGCAAATCAACTAAACTACAACTTATATCTATCCAATCTCCTCAGGAAAACAGAGCAAGAGGAAACGGAGCAAGGTTATGACTATCAGACGATAAACGCATTCAGATTCTCTACTTGAAGGCAAGGTGGCGCAACTATCATCTCAATCTGAACAAGTTTATTAAGCACAAAACAGATTTGAGAATTTGCTATGATAATCTTATGAAACCCTATGTGGCATAACACTCAATCAGCATAGTAAAGACTCACAAACAGCTTTTATCATCAAAATCTTTGTGAAACCCTATGTGGCATAACACTCAATCGTAATGACAAAAGATTCACAAAACAGATTTTCCTAATCTAAGAGAAGATTCACCATGAAAACTTTATGAAACCCTGTGTGGCATAACACTCGATCAGCATAGTAAACACTTCACAAAACGGTTTTATCATGACAATCTTACGAAACCCTGTGTGGCATAACGTTCGATCATAACAATAAAAGATTCACAAAACAGATTTCTCTAAACTATGGAAGAATCCAGCATTACAATCTTTCGAAACCCTATGTGGCATAACAATCAATTGCAATAATGAAGACACATGAACAAATACCATAAAGAGCAATATTGAGGGCAAGGTAGGCGCAGCATATATTTCTCTCTCAAGCAAAAGTTATTTACAAATGAGCAAAAGCTCTTATTTATATACATCAAGGTGTAGGTAACCCTAAAATCACCTTGAGTTCACTACAGTTCTTGCAATGCATGCAAGTCATGCGCCCTAACCCTAATGAAGTAAACTATACAGTTAACTGGGCAACTACCCTCAGTTTAACTGGTACAAATAACCTAATTGGACAATGTGCAAGCATGCACGTCCTTATTTAAAGCAAAGTTAACTGGCCACTACCTTCAGTTAACTGGAAACCCTAACCCTAACTCCTGTGTTGATAACTCCGAGGATGAGATAAGCATGTGTTAAGTCAGCAAGTGAACTGAAGACTGGAAGTCAAGTTAACTGCTGCTCAGGACTCAACCCTAGAAATTAACTGCACGTTCTAACTGACAGATCACTCCATGTCAACTCGGTCTAACACTTCGACCAAGAACTCATCGATCTCCCTGTCATCTGGCACTTTGATGCTGCTAAAAATAACAGTCTGCTTCTTTAGTTCTCTGCCACTTTCAGTAATTGTGTGCACACCATCTTTGCATTCTTCAGTCGCCTTTCTCAAACTGGCTGCAATCACTGAAACATTTTCTAATTTTGGCGCCCTAGGTTCACCTTCAAGGCTGTCAAAAATCAGCTTCTCGAATTCCGCTTGAACTTTTTCCAACTCAACATACGTGCCATCTTCGAGAAGATAATGACACGGGATCTGAACAACGAAGCCACTGACAAGTGCAAGCACTCCAACTACGTCATCCTTCAGTGAAAATAACTTGGAAGAGATTTTCTCACATATTTCTGTTCTGAGAAGGTGCTGCTCTTTCCAAGTGAAGACTTTCTCTTGATCTTCGATCTCCTCCAAAGCATCGCATGCAACTGATAACTGAGATACAAGAACGCGATCCTTTGCCAAGCTCTCTGCAACTGCAATATCCAGCAACTGAATACCCTGACGGAGTTTGTGTGCCTCACTCCTCAACTGATATAAATCTGCAAGAAGAGTTTTACCAGCAGCAACTAAACTGTCAATCCAATCATCCAAAAAGTCTGCCATGACTGACCAACTGATCCAATTTTCGTTTCTCTGCAGGTGTGTGCTGAGGAAGAACCGGTGCTCTATTTGGATTCCCATGAACAAGATCAGAAATGTATTGACGAAGTTGACTAATTTCAGTTTTGAGTAAAGCCTTATCTTCTCCATCCTTCGTGATACGCTCTTCAAGATTATTGGTAACAATCTTAAGAAGAGATACATCTGTCTCTCGTGTGGTCCTGCCAAGATTTGCCTTAGTGAATGTAAAGTCACCCACTTCGACCTCATCCAAGCTTTTACCTTCTGGAGGCACTGCAACTTCTATCACAATCTCTGATTCAGGGGTCTTTTCGATGTGCACTTGCTTCTTAATCTTCTTGTTTGATCTCCTCTGATAGGGCTCACCAAACTCTGACAAATCAAGGTTGTATGACGGTTCACGCCTTTGTCTTCCCAAAGACTTTTCGAGCCAACAAGACTGAACAATATTTTCAATTCGTGGAGAGACTGTCCCTGATGTATCAACCTGTGGTGTTTCAGTTGTCTCCGATCCTGCTTGAATTTGTGGCTCAGGCTCAGAATCTATATCAATAGGCGGAACGTGAGGTGAACTAGGAAGTGAAATGTGAGGCTCAGTTTGAATAACTGTCTCTACTGGAATCTCAGGAATATTCTCAATTTGTTTCTGCTTCCTTTTACCAGTAGCTCTTTTCCCTGTGTTTCCACTGAGTCTAACTCCTTCAGGAGGTATAATAATAGCCTTGACTCTTGGTCTTGCTCTAGAAGTAGAAGGCAACGAAGAAACATCCTTTGGCGGCTCTGCTACAGGAACTGACTTCCGTGTTCGCTTGCTCTCCAAGAACAACTTACTAGTCTTGATAACTGATCTGGAAACCTCTTCAATAGAAGTATTCTCTTTAGCATACCAATCAGGTGAGCGAAGTGGCTGCCTAGCAACTTGATCCTTAACATAAGAATTGAGAAGAACTTCACCATCATCATCTGACAAACCATCAACATCTTCTGACAAGTAATCAGAGAGCTGACCAACAGTAAGTCTACAATAGTGACGACGACGGACCTCGAATTCATCTTCACAATTTGCCCAGAAATCTTCAAGTTCTGGCGTATGTGCAATCCCTCGCTCTAACCGATTTGCATAATGTCCAAGAGGATCATAGGAACGCCTCTCAGTATAAGGCTTGAATTTGAACCTTTCTATCTCAGTAGACATACGCCTGGCATCTGTTGCTGCATCACATGTGAAAATTCCCAATGAGAATGGAAAATTTGCCGCAGCCTTATGACGACTACGAAGAAAGAAGTGAACGTGCTGCATTTGCCTGAGGAACTCCATAAAGACAATCTTGTCTGACGGATATCTCGGCAACATCAGAGGCTCTCCAACATAACCATAAACTCGGAGGTACGTGAAAGTAGGAAACTGTATGAACCAATCTGCCCAAGTCTCCATTGCTGATTTGGCCTCGGCTGAAATACGAATGTGCATCTCATCATCAAGATCCCTCACGGTTCTCATGGAAAAGTGATCATTCACCACTCGGAAGTCCTGCTCAGACTGAGAAAACTCTAGCTGTGGATAATACTCATGAATATGCTGAACACCGAGAGTACCATTGGTTTTAAGAAGTCTGAAACTACCTTGAAATGCCACCAAGTAGACCAAATAAGATATCATATGAAACTCGTGATGCTTGAGAAAGTTAGAAATCTGCTGATGTAAGCAATCACTAATTAACATAGCCCAGTCAAAACGCTCTGTGCCATCAAGGATTCTGGTAATCAGGTAGAACATCCATGGACGGAAAGTATTAGCATCTGACTGGCCGGTAACTCGATTGAGTAAGGTGATCAAAACAGCAACTTCTCCTTTAAATTCACCACGACCAACCTTCTTAGGCAAGTTAGTTTTCTGAATTGTCAACCATTTCTGAGCAACCTTTCTCTGTGAACGTTGATGATCAGCATCCCATATCTTCTCACAAGCTTCAAGATCAACAGTAAAGTTATCTGAGCGAGGAGAAATAGCAAAACATCTTTCTATGTCCTTCGGCTTGAGACTGCAAACCACTCTTCCATCAACCGATCTGATCTGTCGTGAAGACGAGTCATAATGCTTAATGCAAGCAAGTACGAACTCAAGATCGAAGATAGAAACAGGAATGGATGCCGCTGCCAGCAACCCGGAACGCTCAAGATTCCTCATCGAATTGCTGCTAACACCTTCTAAACTGCTCAGATTGACCACTGGATAAACATGATTTAGGTCCGTATCTGAAGTCTTGGTGAAATTATGTGTAAGGACTGATTTCACCTTGTAATCAATGAGATTGAACTGCATTTTGAAAATGGTGACTTTTGACTGTAAAGTCGAATATGCTTGAAGAACTTTCTGAAAAACTCTGAACAAGGCTAAAAATAGCTTCTGACAGGAGAAATTTTCGAAGAAATTCTGGAACATGGGTTTTGTGCACAACTGAATTCTGAACAAACCCAGATAGCTGGATTTTGGAAAAAATGTGATTCAAGCCCACATGCAAAGAGATTCTCGGAAAAAGGCTCAGAGCTTCAGAATGAAGGCTACGGGGCGATTTTCTCGAAAAAATCTAAGAAGTGGGTCTTGTTGCAAACGCTGAAATATGAGAACCCAGATGAACAGATTCTGAAAATGTGTTGAATTACTCTGGCATGCGAAGAAAGTACCTAAGGTGAGAAATAGAAGAAATAAGACAGAAGATAGAAAGTTTTGCTTGTCTGCTTCTGAAAAATCTGCAAATTTCTTCTTCGAATCTTTATAAAACCTGCATGCAAAGTGGAAATGAAGTCTAGAATTGACTTCCTCTGAAGAATCTGAGCTCGTAGCTTCGAAGAACGCTGAAAACGGACACCTGAATCACCTTAAGCTTGCTGGTCGCTCAAAAGAATACAAGCTTTCAGAGCAAAAGATGATGCAATAATGGACGCCATCTTGGAAATATATAGAATTTCATCATAAGAAATTCGCACTAAACAAAGCATGCATTAAAAATGGCGCTAGGCTTCTTATTGGTCTTCATAGTAGTTAACTAGAACTCAAACAAGCTCAATAAGTGGACGCATTAGGGTTTGCCTTTCACATCTTTAGTTTAAACTCAAACATGCGACTTTAGCTTCAGTTAGAATCTTATCAAATTCGCCACCTTCAACTTCTCTTTGGATTCATCAACTTGACCTAAGGCGTGCCCTTTTGACACTTCAGTTAACAATAAGAATGGGATAAGAGATTCGCCAAACTCATGCAATAATAAGCTAAAAATAGCTAGCCTTTAGGAACTTTAGTTTGGCCTTCAACAAGTGCGCCAACTTCATGCTTTAATCAATTATAATCTAAAAATAGCAACCCTTTTCAAACTAAAGTTGCCCTTTCCTTGAAAAGTGCGCCATCTTCACTATTGTCTTGCTTCACTTTTCAAAAACTAAAAATAGCGACCCTTTTCATGAGTGAAGTTTTCAACTTCAAATTCGCCATACTTCATCAAATATGCTTCACGCTTCACAAAATAATGCTTCATGCTTCACTTCGTCCCTTTTGAACTTCAGTTAACATTTGATGAAGCGCCATCTTCACTAAAATCTCATAATTTTGACCAAAATTCGCCATGCATGTAAACTTCAGTTGACTTTTAGTGGTAATCTTCAGTTAAACTTAACATGCAACCAAGTTAACTGAACATGCAAACCAGTTAACTTAACATGCAAACTGAAAGATCACTCCACATGCAAACATATGAACTGAAGATGACAACCCAGAAATCGTTCAGTCTAACTGCAGTCAGAACTCCAGTTAAGGCGTCCATTCAACTCACTTTCGAAAATTCAAATTTGAACTCTTGGGCGAATTCCAGACTTAGCCAAATTTTATGAAAATTTAAGCTAAAACCTCTGTCGGGACCTCTGTTCATCCTCTGACACTGGTCAACTGACTTCTCCGATTGGCTGGCTGACAGGTGCATTGCGGAGCTGAGTAAAAACTGATCAAATGATATCTTGATACCGTATGTCATAAAACTGACATCTGAAGGCTCAAAAATCCAAGCGCCTTTTCCAAAAGCTGCGCTTTTTCCCTGACTTAGTCAAATTTCAACCGCATCTCGAGCGAAGGGAAAAACAAAATCCTTCATAACCGATTTATCAACTTCGAGAACGGTGGGTTTCGCTGCCGAAGTAAGCTCGTTACGGGACATGCAAGGCACATTTCCCGGCGTCATCGAGGTGTGAAAACAAAAGGCCCCTTTCAAAGTTGCTCTTTTCATTCGGACTTAGCCATTTGGAAGCGACAAAATAATATAAAACTTCCAGCGCAAAGGCGTGAACATCTTCCGTCGGCGAGGAGCAGCGCGGAAAGCGAACTTAACACGGACACATTGAATATCTCGAAATCATCAGAAAGAAAGCATTAAAGGCCGAAAAGCTTGGCGCCTTTCTCAAAATGTGCTCTTTGCTCTTTCTTCGATAGTTTGACTAAGATTTGACCCAACATTTGACCTCAGGTTCAGGCCTTGAACTCAATTCACCCTCGACGGATGCGTCGCGAAGCTTGAACGAATGTGAGATAAACATCTTGGGTGGCATTCATCAAAAACCTACGTCTGGCACCTCAAAAGATGCGTATACGACTGCGCTTTTGATATTAACCCGTTCTTGCATACCGATTTACTTTGTATCTTCCGTATTTCGAACAAAGCAGTCCGTTTGGCCAGGCGATGAAGCTCCGCAAGGCGGCGTGATGCGGACAAATGTCGGTGAGGTGACAAACCCTAAAAGCGAGGATCTGGCCCCAAAAGGTAAAGGCGTTTGAGAATGTGCTCCCTTCTCGAAGAATAGAAAATTTTGATGTTTTTCGTTCAGATTTTTCATTTTCTAAAATCTCTTCAAGATGCCGTGACATAGTACTGACACCAACTCCATATTTGAAAACCCCAAAAACGACCTTTTGACAACACTTTAACAAGATTAAGACTCAATTAAGCAAAATGCCTTAGTGAAGCAAAAATTTTGGTTTTGGGTACAA
This sequence comes from Sequoia sempervirens, assembly GCA_007258455.2. Classification (NCBI taxonomy): domain Eukaryota; kingdom Viridiplantae; phylum Streptophyta; class Pinopsida; order Cupressales; family Cupressaceae; genus Sequoia; species Sequoia sempervirens. Next base: position 114,180 of record VDFB02340319.1, read on the forward strand.
CATTATCATGATTAGAAAATAAGATCATAAGAATGGGCATGAATATATTAACTGGCTACATCTACTTGTGCATAGTTGATACATTTCCTTAAATACATCTCATTTGGTTATATGCTCATGCTCATACTCATAATGCATAATGAATATAGATGGAACTATAATAAGTGCATTTTCATATGACTGTACAAAGATTGCCTGCTTCGTGTTTGTTACCCTATTAGGATGGGGGAAACATTCACCAAGTGGTTTGCCTAAAAACCCCACCCTCAGGCCCGTAGGCCCAAGGCAAGGGTTTGGTCATGAAGGCTGGGGGTCCCACCTTAGATTCTACTACATAGAGGGGTGGTAGGCCTTAGGCCCTTGGTCCTTAGGGTTTCCCTCCTCTCCTAATAGGGCCAGTGTCTTTTGAGGTACTGCCATGTGTGGAGATTGCAGGTACTAAGCCGTTGGGAAAGGAGGATTGTGGTGAACAACCTCCCGTGCCTAACACGAAAGCTTCAGAGTGGATCCACCTATGGCACTCCTCTTATGTCCGCATAACTACATTTATGATTATGTTTATATTTTGGATATCTAAATATTAATGCTAATAGATACACGTGTATGTGGAAATGTTGTTAATAGGGTGAATGCAGATTTCATTCCAGGATTATTTGAGCTAGTTGCCTACTTGCTTGAGCTGGTTGCTCGTATGCTTGAGCTACTTTCCTATGTGCTTGAGCTACTTGCCTATGTGCTTGAGCTGCTTGAGCTACTTGCTTGTGTGTTTGAGCTACCCGCTTGCTTGCTTGAGCTACTTGCTTGTGTGCTTGAGCTACCTACTTGTCTACTAGAGCTAGTTGCTTACTTACTTGACCTAGTTGCTTGTGTGCTTGAGCTACCTGCTAGTCTACTTGAGCCAGTTGCTTGTGTACTTGAGCTACCTGCTTGTCTACTTGAGCTAGTTGCTTGCATGCTTGAGCTACCTACTTGTCTACTTAAGCTGGTTGGTTGGTTGCCTGAGCTACTTGTTTGCTTGCTTGAGCTTGGTTGAGCTACTTGAGTGTTTGCTTTGATTTTTTATTGTACTAAGTCACAAACTCTAATTCGTTGGTTTTGGGAGCTATGGAGAAATAGTATAACTTAAGAATATCAGTCAATACATTGTCCTCATAACTAGAATAACCATCACTTTGGTTAAAACTTCCAACTCCTATCAAAGCTAATAACATCACCATAAGGAGAAACATCTTAAAATTACGTATCTTTGGTTATGATTGCTTGAGGGAAAGCAATCTTGGGCGGGGTGGACTGTCATGTCCCCGAAATTGCAACCCTAAAAGGTCAAAACCCAAACATTAGAATACAAATAAATATTATAAATATGTAAAGAAAACTAATGTAAATATAAATATTAGTAATTTAAATATTATTATTATAATCATCATAATCTAATAAATACTAAATAAAATATATAAAACTAACATAAATAAATATATATTATATTAATATACAATGTGTAAATACAAAATAAGGAAATACAATTACAAAGAAAAAGATTAAGGGCAGCAACTAATAGTGGGGAGAGGCAACGATTAACAAAGGGACATCATTATGATTAAAAGCTACCTCCCTATGAATAGACGTATCCCTTCTTGGGGATATAAAATGAATTAAATGAGTTTGGGTAAAAGAGCATGGGACAGGAGAAATAAAAATAAGAGCTCTTCATTATATTTTGGTATAACAGCCAAAACACATGGGAATATGAAGCAGATAAAGCCTTACGTATATATGATCTGCAGCAGGTATAAGTGAATGATAGAAGGAAGGATTATGATACAAATAAGAGCAGATGGAAATGAATATATTGTTCAATCAGAAATCTGGAAAAACAGCAGTTGGAAGAGAAGAATAACATATAGTGTCAAGGATATATCTGAACTGTAAGTTTAGATAGTTTAAATATAATATATATATATATATATATTACATAATGATATATAAATATTTATTAGAAATAATGATGAATACATATTTAATAGAAATAATGATATATATATATTTTATAAATTTAAGCCAATTAAAAATGATGATATATATATACAATTATTGCAATAATAATGCTTGTAGCAATTATTGAGCCTTATAAGTAATTACGATCTTAATATAAAAACTGAATAGATTAAATATTTATTATCAATTAAATGTAAGATTGAAGGAAGGCAACTAAGGAATAAAGAGTCATGGGAAGACACAGCCAATCAGGTGATGTACTCACTTAGCAATAATATTTAGCATATTTTGGATATAAGAAATTAACATAAATAATCTAATTATTGGTGTAATGCTTTCTTTAGTGTTATCATGATGGAATGATATTAATATGGACTTAAAGAATCAATGATAAATGAAAATGTATTTAATTGTTGCTAGACTCATTAACTACATTATAATGGACCTCTTTCCATACACTATTAGGGGAATACACATACGATAATAATTTAAGGAATTCACGCATTGGACTGCATTTAGATTTGTTTGATGCTGAATCTTATATTCGATAAACTGCATTATCATGATTAGAAAATAAGATCATAAGAATGGGCATGAATATATTAACTGGCTACATCTACTTGTGCATAGTTGATACATTTCCTTAAATACATCTCATTTGGTTATATGCTCATGCTCATACTCATAATGCATAATGAATATAGATGAAACTATAATAAGTGCATTTTCATATGACTATACAAAGATTGTCTGCTCCGTGTTTGTTACCCTATTAGGATGGGGGAAACATTCACCAAGTGGTTTGCCTAAAAACCCCACCCTCAGGCCCATAGGCCCAACGCAAGGGTTTGGTCATGAAGGGTGGAGGTCCCACCTTAGATTCTGCTGCATAGAGGGGTGGTAGGCCTTAAGCCCTTGGTCCTTAGGGTTTCCCTCCTCTCCTAATAGGGCCAATGTCTTCCAAGGTACTACCATGTGTGGAAATGCAGGTACTAATCTGTTGGGAAAGGAGGATTGTGGTGAACAACCTCCCGTGCCTAACATGAAGGCTTCAAGGCACATCCACCTATGGCACTTCTCTTATGTCTGCGTAACTACATTTATGATTATGCTTATATTTTGGATATCTAAATATTAATGCTAATAGATACATGTGTATGTGGAAATGTTGTTAATAGGGTGAATGCAGATTTCATTCCAGGATTATTTGATAAAGAGAATGTTCCTTGCGAAAGAAAAAAACTCTAAACCTAATCAAGAAAGGAATTCTACAGCAAGGTCGGGTAACAACATTACAATTTGTTGGTACTCGATCAATTCCACAGAATTGGCATCATAGGCTTTCACCTTGTATGTCGGCTATTCCTTCCAAGCGCAAAGATGTCGCTTGTCCTCTACAATGGTAACTGATTGGTATGCAAGTTGTAAATCTAAGACCGTGATCTCATCCCCAGGCCTCTTCTCTGCTACCTTTTGCTCTAACTGTTGTATCTCTGCACAAAGTTCATGAGCTTTGTTCCTTAACTGGTATAGTTCTGCCAGTAAACACCATCCTCTAATGACAAATTCTTCCACTTGATTCCTCAAGTGTTTTCCATATAAGATCAGCTGGTGATGATTTTGCTCCGTGGGGAGGTCTAGCATCTCTCGTGGCAAAGTAGAGATGTTTGGTGTACTGTGCATCAAGCTAGATATGTAGAGTCTCAACTATTGGTTTTCAGCCTTTAAGGCTGATTTGTCTCTGCCGTCCTTAGCCATTCTTTCTTGAACACTCACTGATGTGATTCCAAGAAGATCTGCCTCCACCTGACGAGTGGTCTTACCGAGGTTGACTGTCGACAATGTGAAGTCATCAACCTCTGCCTCGTGTGCATTCCTATCATCAGGCGGCACAGTTGTCTCTATGATAACTTCATTGTCATCATTCCTTCCTACGTGGACTTGCTTCTTCAGCTTCTTCATTGGCATGTCTTGAGGGACATGGTCGAATTCTATGAAGTCCAACTAGTAGGATGGCCTTTCTCTCTTCCTTCCAAGGAGGCTCTCAAGCCAAGATGAATCCTGACTAGCCTGGCTAGAAGAAGGAATGTTAGCCCCTTGAATGCCTAACGAATGAGATTGTGTTGCAGTATCTCGTGGTGGAGAGTTCATGTCATTGGGGACTGGTGACTGCTGCGATGGCTGTGAAGGAGGTTCTGCTTCCACCATTGGCACTATATCAGCTGCAGTTGCTTCCATCATGGGCTTTGTTTCAGCTGTGATTGTCTCAATCACTGGCTCAACTACAGATGTTTCCATGACTGTCTCAGGTATGATTGTGGTTGTCTCCACATGTACCTCTTGCTATTTGTGTCAACAATTTGTGTTCTTACCCTTGTGTGCCTTAACATTCTCATTCCTTTGGGAGGGTTACTCCATTGCTTTTGTTCAGGCTTCTTCCTTGACGTGGAAGGTAGTGAAGGATGAATCGGTGGCGGCTCTGTGCAGGGAATTACTACCTTTCTTTTCTTCTTGCTGTCCAAGTAGAGTTGTGTTGTACCCAAACCAATTTTTTTGCTTCATTAAGGCTTTTCGCTTAAAATGGTCTAAATCTTGTAAAAGTGAGGACAAAACTCAATTTTTGGGCAAACTAAGTATGGGCTTTAGTCAATTTGATGTCGAGAAGATACTGGTAAAATTTGAAAATTTGAAAATTGTGGTTTCCAGCACCCTATTTTAGGTCGCAAAATGAAATATTCCCCTTAACTTTTTTCCCCAAAATTAGACACACAAATCAGCAACCAAACATTGATTAGCGTTAGCTCCAAAAATGCAAATCAGCAAAGAAGATAACTCTAACCAAGAATGTTCGCCAAGATCCCAATGTGGGCGAGGTGATAGCATATGGTCAGAGGATCGTTAGGCATAAACAGAGCTGAAAGTACAATTCATCTGCTGATGCAGGCATCCACAAGCAGTGGGAATACTCCACTTATTCAATGGGTGAGTTTACAACAATTATTAGGCGGCAAGCCAGCCTTTAAATCCACTCTTCCACTTATTAACGTGGGGCGAATACTGTCCACACAACCACTTATTTTGTGGGGGGAATTTACAATCAAAAAAGATGTTTATTCTACAACTCAACCACTCAATTGTGGGAGTGTAATCAAGTATAAATTGCAGCAATAAAATGAAATAGCTGTTAGTACTACTAACTAGCTTTACAATGAATAGAAATAGCTGCAAATAAGAGATAAGCTTCTAGAATGTTCTTTATCCACACTGGCGGTAAACCATCCAGGGGTTACATATATGAGAGATTAATCATAAGATTTTGCAGCTAATTAAATGATTGGAACAGTACTACTGTTTACAGTCTTACAATGATAAACAACTGCAATTTTCAAGTGTTATTACAATCTTTACAAAGCACAATGAAATAGAAGATTTTTCCACTTGATATCCTCGCAATTAATGAAGCTTAAAACCAAAATCAGAATACTGAAGCAAACTGATATAAAAATCAGCAATCTGGAAATGATTATCAGCACACTGAAAACACATAAAAATAATCACAACTCCTTCACAATACCTCCAGAAGATGAAATATAGCTTGCAAAAGCTCTTGAGAAGGTTGGCGCCCAATTCACAATGATAAAATAGCATCTAAACTCAACCATTAATTTATGCACAAATCCCAATGCTCTCCAAAAAGGTACGGCCTCCTTGCAAGGGCGATTTTGCTTAATAAAATCTGAAACTTGGAATTAAATTTTGATAACCTCCAAATATGGTCACCTCTATTATAGAAATGCAATGATCAAATACTCAGAACCAAATAAAATTCATACTAAAAGCTGTATACAAAAATCACTTTCAGCCATGATAAACCAGCAACATAAAAACTGGAAATATCTCACCAAAACTCCACAATACTGCTCAATATGTACTTTTGGATGAAGCACACTCTCAATCCACCACCTAGGGAACCATAGTTGCAGGCCTGAAGAATGGAATAAATTTGCTAAGCTTTCCCTTAGCCGGATTCTGGATTCATTCCAACAACGTAACTTTGCTCTTCAAAAATATGCATAATCAGCTCTTCAAACAGCAGCAATATATAAACTTCAATTGGCAAATGAAGCAACAAGAACTCGTCAAATTCCAAGAAGTTGAATCACTTCAACTTCCAAAAGGGATGCCACCTTTTTGCATTTTACTTTTTGAAATAATATAATATTACTCAACCTCCTTTTCACTTTGCAACAATAAAGCATTTAATAAATTATTAAATGCACAATTGACCCCCTTAATGGCCCTCTTTTAAAACAACATAAAGTTATTACTC